>PVJA010006069.1:0-75402 GCA_004027025.1 Myocastor coypus
TTTTTTTTTTTTTTTTTTTTTTTTTTTTGTTTTTTTTTTTTTTTTTTGAGACAGGGTCTCACTATGTAGTTCAGGCTGGCCTTGAGCTCCCTTTTGTAGCCCAGGCTGGTCTTGAACTCGCAGTGATCCTCCTGCCTCAGCCTCCCAAGTGCTGGGATTACAGGCATGTGCCACCACGCCCGGCCAATGCCTTCTTTTTAAAAAAGCTTCTTAAAAGGAGTACAATTCTACCAGCATAATGGATTTCCCGTGTTTCAGAGAAATTAATTCTACATTAATTAATTAATTAATTAATTATTATTTTGGTCTTTTTGGACAGGGTTTTGCTATGTAGTTCAGGCTAGCCTCAAACTCACAGCAATCCTCCTGCCTCAGCCTTCTGATTGCAGAGATTATAGGCATGTACTACTAAATCTAATTTAACTTGATTTTAATCATAATAGACATTTATGTAAGATTAAAAAGAAAAAGATGAAAATTAAAAGTCCAGAACCACCTTAAAAGAAAATCAAGAACTATTTTTGCATTGTTGGTGATATTTCATTTTTTAAAAGGAAATGCTCTGCAATGATGGGGCTGAATGTAAACACACACACACACACACACACACACACACACACGTTTATACAATATTAATAACTCTACCTGAGAAGTAACTGCTTCAGTGTTTTTCTGGTCTGATGGTTAAATACATATTTATACTTTTAAAGTCAATATTTGTACAATAGACAAGAACAGTGCCTATCAGCTAAATACATATTTAGGACTGTACCACATGTATTACAAACATGTACTAAAATCGAAAGCTTATATTTATACAGAGCCTTTCATCTTGAAGGGGGCTAAAGAGCTTTACAAACATATGTACATAAAAGGACGTTTGCACTGATAGACAGGCAAGGTATCAATTTGCCCACTTCCAGCAGTACTGGGTAGAAATACATGGTGTCAACAGATGCAGGTCTGTAACAGCTGCAGAGACATGTAACACAATAATCCAGTTGTGATGCACAGTCACTGAAAGGAGAACTGCAACTTGAGAATAGCAACTGCTCTCCCTTCAAGTGAAGAAGCACCACAGCCATTTCCAGCATTGTGTTTTTAAATTACTCTCTACCAAACTCAACTAATCACTTGACAGAATTGAATTTGATACTAGAAATGGCTTCTGAATATAAAATGCTTTCTGTCTGATGATGAGCAGAGGTTGAAAAACATGTCCCCTGCCCTTGTTAGATTTGGGGGGTGGATATTCACAACATTCAGGAGAAATGGCTCAAAATATATTAAGAATAGTTTTGTCTCGAGGGATTTTACCATTTCAGAAGAGTCATATACCCATTCTATTTTAATTAGACAACATAAATGTTTTATTGAAATAACTTGATATAGATGGGCCCATCAATGTTATTTACATGATGAGGATTTTATATTACAAATTCTGGATGGATAGAAACAGACAAGGAAACGGATCTCTTACAGTATCGAATAAGTCCAAGGGAAAAAACACAACAGTTAAGAAGGATGGAAAGGGGAAATGGAATAAAGATATGCCATGTATAGGAACCTAATAACCTCAAACAGTGTAAACATTATATGTTACAACATGAACTAAAATTATTATCAATAAGAATGAAAAATGGGACAGGGGAATTGCAGCAGGGATGGAGAACAGAAATGAAAAACAAAACAAACAAAAAAACAAGCTGTGGTATATAAATGTAACCACTCTCCAAGATGGTTGTTAACTGTATGAACTACAGACACATGCTAATAAAATGAAAAATTAAAGAAAAAATTCAGTAATCACTAGAAACGTATACATAAGTGTGAAAATGTGGTTAGAAATGAGGCTTTCATTGATTACACCAAGCCCCAAATGCAATATATTTTAACTAAAGAATAACAACCACAGGAAATTCCATCATTTGAATCTCCCCTTTCCCATTTTCTTTTTCTCTCCCACTTTTAAATGATACTCCAGGACTAAGGGCTGAGGAAGACTGAAAGATTAAGGAAGCAACCATAAGCAACCTGTAGCTTACCTGTGTGAGTGGACAGGTTTATGGTCTACAGAATTTCCAAGTCATGCTTCTTGGCACTGGCAGCACCACCATCTTCTTCCCTGACCACCTTGCTCAAGTACTAACCAAGTGGTCTCTACTACGCATTTACTGAAAATTGTGTTTTCAGTAGTATAGCTATGAACAAATTTTTAAAAAATATTTTAGATGATTTTTTCATAATACAACTCCTAATGAACAAGTTTTGTAGGTTTTATTAGGGTTACTGATCTAAACTAATTTTCTTAGAAATAAGGGAAGAGCTACTATGAATAAACTCAGGATTAGCAGAAATAATTACTTATTTTCCTTATATGAACAAGTCCTGAGGAAGAAAATATTCTCTATCCACAACCTGATTCTGGAATAAAGACACTCAAGTGAGGAAGGATGGAATGGGGAGGAGAAAGAAAGCAGAAGAGAACAGTCTTATTTAACTGTTTTTATGTTGGTAAAATGATTTGTGCCACAGTATTTCCATAAGAAGTGGGACCATTATTTTCCTGTAGAAACACATTTGGTTTGAAAAGTATCACTGGACAGGACGTGAAAATCAAACCAAATGAATTATTCACAACCTCCCATCAGAGGTGATCATTATTTCTGATGCTCCAAACAGTGATTAGGATTCTGCCCTGAGATGTCATTTTCTCGCTGAGTAACACCAGCAATACAGAAAGACATTATCTATCTACCCATCCATATATGTATTTTTTCTCCTGGGAAGACCCTGGTTTAATGTAACTATAACAGATACTAAAAATATGATAATATTAACATTTATTCTGGTGGTACCCATAAATGCCATTAGTCTGACACAAAGTGTCAACACTAATCATGACCCAAAATTAACACCAAAATTGACATCAGCATTAATTGTACTATCAGTGTGAAGAGAATATGCAGGCACACACAGGCACTTCCCAAAGCTGCTGCTGTTATAAAATAAAACAATAGTGCTAAGCTCAACAAGGAAATTTGAAGGGAAAACAAGAAGGCAAAACACGATGCGATTTTGTTTCGTGAGAGTGTGAGAAGCATCCATCAATTGTAGCTGCACCGTGGGAGGCAAAAAATGAAGTTCTGTTATGGTTTCCTTTCTTCTATCTCCATACTTTGAGTTCACAACATCTTACCCTACAGATTTAAAAATATGTTGAAGTGTGGTTGAGATGTTAATGCTTTATTACTGATTTCCCATGTAAGTCTAATACTTGAGTGCTTTCTGGCAAAGTGTCTAGTACCTATTGTTCTAATTCTACTAATGTCAGGAAAATGACTACTCTGCAATGGACCAGCGCAGCAATGCAAAGCACCCTAGAATGTTAGAGCTGAAATGGATTTAGGAATCATTTGCAACATAAAAAAAAAGGACCCAGAGACAAGGAATTGGACCTTGGGTTTCTTTTCATATTGGTAACAAAATGTTACCTCTTGCACCTTATATAAAATATTAAATCTCTATTTTCTATCAGAAACTATAAAAAATTGTTACAGCAATTTCAACACATTAGTCTTAAAACATGATGAAGTATCAGAAAATGTTGCATAGGGTTTTCTTCTTTTTTTTTTTTTTTATGCTGTATAGGTTTTAAAATATGCATTTAAAAAAATAAAGATATATATTTTTAAGCCATAAAGCAATGCAATGAAAAATGTCAACACTTTTCACACCATATTATCTGTCAGATGTAGCACTGTCGCATTGCCTCGTATTGTATAACATAAAAAAGAATTTTCCTGGCCACAAAAATTTTGATCTTTTGATAGGTCAAAATGGCTGAACAAATTTACTGCAACCCGTCTAAAATGTGATAAAAAGAAAAGTATTTTTAGAGCAAAAAATTTTCATCTTGGAGGTAATTTTTAAAGATATCAAAGATTAAAGATCATTTAAAATACATAAATTACATCTTTATAATATTTATATACAGAAAACTTCAATAATTTCACACCTGTACACACAGTAATTTAATGAGCATTTTTTAAAAAGCACATGCAAAGGAGTATATATAAACCAATGGTATTTGAGAAATAGGGCACAGGATTAATTGGTTGATATGCAAATTAAACAAGTTGGCCTACACTAGTTCTAGAAGCCTTGCTCATTAATCATAAGAAGAAATGTTAAACTCTGGTGTTCCACACTACACCTCTTCCTCTTATGTTCATTATTGCCTGTGGCTGTTGCTGTAAAGTTCCTTGACATAGGGTAAGATGTCAAATTCTTTTACAAAAAAATCTTAAAATGTAAGACATGTATAAAAAATGCTGGCAAGTACATTCTTTTAAGGGTTATAGAATTACTGTTCAAAACAACTGAGGAGTCCTCTACCAGTACTGTTTTAAGTGGGCCAGTGAAAGGGATTTTCAGTGTCAATCAAGCTCAATGAGCCCTGGTTTGCTAACAATGAAGTGAGTCACAATTAAGCAATCTGATGAGAAATTTCCAACATCAACAAAAGTTATTCAGAAAGAATCCTAAAAAAAGTATATGCATCTCCAAAGAATACCGTTGAAACTCATGAGAGGTAATTCCATCGTAAGGAGACTTATTTTCCAAAATTAGCCTTCAGTAGCTTTCTAACAAAGAACGTAACTGGTAGAAAATGGTTTTAGACAAAAATATGTAGCCAAATATGCTTAGAATGGAGAGAAAAGAAAAGAGTATGAATATTATAAATAAACTTACCTTACCACATATTTCACAATACATCTTTCTCTATATTTAGGTATTCCTATCCTGCTAGGCCTGTAATCATTTTTTAAGCACTCGACAAAAAATAATCAAAGTACAAATACAAATATTTATTACTAGTATGTGACCCTTTTATGCTGAGGACCTCAAAGCAGTTACATTCTCCCATCTTCAGTGATAGTTTGGTGGCTGACAGATTGCCCCCAAGCACTGCATAGATCATGGTCCTGTTTTCCTGAGGTCTATTTCAGACTTCACCACCAGTGTACTATAATTCAATTATTCTGCTTTTCTAACACATATCGTATATAATCTTCATCCTTCCCAAAAAAGATAAAATTATTTCAAAAGAATGAAAAAGAACAGTAAAATAATCTAAATTAACTTTGTATTCATGAGGCTACTATGAGTTTAAATTGAGTTAAACAATGTACAAATAAAATCTCATCATAAACTAGACAAACTCTGGGTCCTATGTTCATGTGAAATGACAAGCCTTTCATATTACAGTCTGAAGGCATATACACACTTTCTCCAAGCAGTTTCAGACAACATTGGGTACTCCTACAATTTTAGTTCAGGATAACACAAACAATTCCTTTGAAAGTATGGAACCAAGTGAATCAAGACAGAGGGCTACAGTAGTTTTTCTGAAATAAGAGGTCCTTTGGGTTAGGAGGTGCAGTTTAAGAACTGTGACAATAGATATATTAATAAACTGCTTCTAAGGCTTAGGTAAGTTTACCAACTTCTTTTTCTTACCTAATTTCTGATTTTTTTTTTTTAAACACACAAACACTTCCAAGAGTTATATCAACATATATGTGAGAAATGCAATCACTTATGATTTAAGATGGTTAGCAGATGGAGTGATATCACCTCTTTTTTTTTTTTTTTTTTTGGTATTTTTTTTTAAATAAAAAAATTAAAAGGATACTATGCTTTGAAGATACTGACCAACAGCACACTGAATACTAAAACATTAACTAAATATAAGTATTTGTCAGGCCCACCAGATCCAGACCTTCAATTCTAATGCCTATTTATCCCTACCATTTCAGCAGAACTGAAACCAAGATATCAGTCATAATGACAGTTAGTCTTTAAACTTTAATTTATACTACTTTATTTCCTCTTTGATCATCCCTTTTTTTTCAATAACTGTGTTCAACATTATGCGGGCTGAACACTTCTCCAAGCAGAGTTTAAACTGGGAATTGCACATTGTAGGAGCATTAGAGAAAACCTACTGTGCCAACAACTGAATAAAAAGGAAGAACACAAGCGGATGTGTATCACCAAAGAGGAAATCAAGAGGCTTGTTTAAGTGCTAAACTGCTTAGAAGGAAAAACCCTGACACCTAGTGACTATTTGAAAAATTGAAATCTTGAAGCCACAACTTTTAAGTGAAATGTCATGTGTGGAGGTGATTGTTGATTTGCATTCAATTTGGAATATATTTTTCTCCTATAAAAATGTAAAGGAAAGCCGGGCATGGTGGCGCACACCTGTAATCCCAGCACTTGGGACGCTGAGGCAGGAGAATCAGTGCAAGTTCGAGACCAGCCTGGGCTACAAAAGTGAGCTCAAGGCCAACCTCAACTGCATAGCGAGACCCTGTCTCAAAAAGACAAAAAAAAAAAAAAAGTAAAGGAAAAAATTTACACCACAAAAAACACCTCAGTTTCTAATTATCCATCCTTTTTTTTTGGGGGGGGGTATGTGCACTGTACCTATTATAACTGCTTTTAAACACAACACCTTTTTGTTTCACCTTTTCATTATGACAGGATAGGAGAGAATGTTAAAAAGCCCACAGTCTGAAACAGTAATTTTGAGCAGCACTAAAATTACTATAAAAGTTGCTACTCTATGATATCTTTTATTATTGTCTAATTTGGAGGCTCCTGACTTAGTTTTGGAGCTATTAAAAATAAAAATTTTAAATGCTAGTAATTTATTTGAGATGAATATAGTTTCAAGAAGGCTAGGATTTTCTTTGTCTTCCCAAAGATAACTTGTTCTCTGTCAAGTCTGTTATAGCTCTTGGCTTGATCTTAGCCTGAGCTTTTCAATAACAGGATTTAGTGCGAGAAGCAGCTGCACGGATTGCGAACTGTTACCCAAGATGTTCCCACCTGCAATTACAGCTTCTACCAATTGATCAAAACAGGTTAGCAAACTGGCAGGAAAATGAAAACAATTCCTCTAAAATAAAGAAACAGTCATGTAGAATTGTTGGTTAGTTGCATTTCTTCTGCATCCAAGCTCAACAGCATATGTTCATCTCACTGTGTATTTACATGCAGGGCTCATCATTATAGCACCATAGCAGCTAGCAATGAAATCAGGTAAGCTTATGTTGCAATTATATTCTCCTCAATTTTCATTTTTATTTGCAACTATTAAAAATCTCAGGCAACTCATCTTTAGGACTATTTGTAACTAACACAGTTCACAGATTTGGTCTACATCTTTTTTTTTATTCCTATACTAAATACATACTAAATGCAATGCCACTCAAATACATTATGGAAAATGTGTTTTATATTTTTCATCATGTATTAGGTAGCATTTCTTCTGTAAATATTTATTTCTGGAGAAGGCACAACTAGGAAAATAAAAAAGAGAAAGAAACTAACAGGGAACCAGGAAAGCTCTTTCCTGATTTTAACACAGGCCCAAATGTTCAAGATGCAGGTCACATCTTGCTGAAGTAGCCAATATTCTTCCTCAAATGGCAAACTAGTTACCTAAAACTAAATGGATCTGAATTGGTCAAAATCCTGGTTCTATCACCATCTCACCTATTTACTGTCCTTGGGGGAGGAGGGGACCAGCCACCAATATAACTGATGGACTGATGAGTGCAGGTTTTCTGTCTTTGATTGGGGAGAAAAGCATCTCAATTCATGGAAAAACTGCAGGAATGCCTTGCTTTTCCTTATTCCTTCTATGTGTGTGCTAGCTTTTTAACCCAGAAACTCCAGTCCTTCAGGGTAATACAATACCACCCACAATGATGACCTAGCAGAGCTATCCCCTTTAGAGTCACATTATGATGATTTAAGGTCTACGTAGCATCAATGCATTTATATCTGAGAACCAAAACTTGTTCTCAGTACAGTAACAGGTCACCTTTTAATTCCTTTTTTATTTTTCTTGCGGGACCAGGGATTGAACTCGGGTCCTTGCATGAGCTATCTCCCCAGCCCCTTAATTCCTTTTTAAAATAAAACTATTTCTCAAGGCTCTGTTCAGATGCCTATTCTCTTTGGCACAGGACAAATTTGCTCCAAACCTCATCAGTCTGAACTCTTTTCATTCCCTTTACATCATTCTTGGGGTAATACGTAGAGTGCCAGGCTTGTGACATGCTTGTCTCTTCGGCCAAAGAAAATTAAACTGTACTAGCTGAGGGTCAATGTCCCTTGATAAAACTGCGCTACAGCCTACTGACTCCTTGTCATCTCTTAGGCACAGCTGTCCCTCAGAATTCTGACATAAAATTCCATCCTTAGACTGGTCAGTCTTTCATTGGACATCCTCCATTGTTAAGTTCAAGCTATTGGTATAGTGTTTGATACTAATACTCTAACCACATTCCTGTCATGCAGTGCCCTATAATCTAGCTAAGGTCACTGACTCCACGAGCCATCCTGGGCATTAGTCACTAACTGCTCACAAAAGAACATCAGTCTCTGTTCTCCCAAGCTCAAAGGCTCAGAAACAGCAAGCTAACATTCAACCTCAATCCTAATCAATCATAAGAATCAATCATTCTTATCAAAATGAAAAAAGAACAAAGAAAATAGACAATTAAAGAGGGAGAAGTATAAAAGAAGAAAGTAAGAACAAGCAAAACACAAAAATCATTTTAACAGATGCTGTTAGCTCTCTAGTTTCAAAACTACTAAAATATTGGGGAAAGGAAAACATGTGGCTTCCCTGTAATGCTAGAATATTACTCATCGCTATAGTCCTATCCAGCTATTTAAGGTAATCCTTTTCCACAAGGTTTGTTAAGACTTAAAAGGGTTAAAAAAAAAAAACCTTTATTTTTTTTTATTCATTCGTGGTGTGTGTGTGTGTGTGTGTGTGTGTGTGTGTGTGTGTGTGTGGTCTTTGGGTACAGAGTCCTGTATAATAAGACTATTTGTATTCATACTGGCAGAGTAAACACTACATGTTCATGCCCAGGCAGCTCTGTGCTTGTAATTTCAGCAAGAACAGAGCTCTGTCCCTCTGGGACTTCACTATTCCCCCAGTCTCCATTCGCTCAAACAGAATAAGAGCAGACAGAAAGCAACAGAGAAAGATCATGGCAAGAGGTTTCACATAGCACCGCAGCTAGCTTTCACACGGCCAAAAATCTCATTTTGGGTTTTAATTACATTAGTTAAAACCATTTTACTCTCAACCCCATGTTCATAAGGGTGCCTTCCATTCCTGAACAGTGGTTCAATGAATCAGAATTTAAGTCTAACACAATAGAGCCTTTCTTTCCCACTGAGGTGTTTACTAAGGCAATGCTACACATAGTAGCACAAATCTCTGCTTCAACTTTGAGTTGATGAGAATGTATCTATTCTTATCAAAATTCTATGTGTCCTATCTTTCCTATGCATTCTCCTATGCATTTTCCTGCCTTTGCTATTTGTAAAGGCACTAGATGAGAACTCCTACAAGCCTGATATTCTCCATCTGGTCCAGTGCATATTTCCATTTTAATACTACATTATCTATTCGTGGCAGTCCCTACTGTGTTACTAAAACGTCTTGTACTTACAGGAGATATAGAATAAAATGAAAAATATCTGCATATCATATTTATTGGCCTATGCACCTGTTTATGGTGAACACCCAGGTAAAGATTACTCTAAGGAAAGAGATTTAACTGGAGATTACATTTAAGGTTTATTACAGTTTTAATCATTGTTATAACTGGAAATTAGAAGCAGAGTTAAAATCTGAACTCAAGGTATGTAGAAAAGTACAAGAGTAGAGAAGAAAATATCATTATTGTGTCATTGTAAGAAAAAAAGATGGCAAGGCTATAAAATACGTTCTTAGATAACTATCAAGAAATAGGGAGCTGGGGAGATAGCTCTGAGGCACAAGTGCCTGCTGGGCAAGTGCAAGGTCGTGAGTTTGAACCCCGGTCCCACAAAAAAAAAAAAAAAAAAAAAAGAAATAGGCTATTTCTTTTATGTTCAAACCTCTGGTTCTGACTGAGTCTGTAGAAGAATACATTCATCCTGTTCATAAGAGCACCAGATCAAATGAATTGAGCATGGAAAAAGTATTTTAAAAATATATAATTAAATGCAAGTAAGTAAATGAGGAAAAAACACTAGACGAAATAATACTTTAAGGGGCCCGGCGGGATGGCTCAGTGGTCTAAAGCACCTGCTTAGGAAAGCTTGGGTGGCTGCAGGGACCGCGGTTCAATCCCCTGCACCACATGCTGTGCCAGCCCTGCCCTCAGGGCAGGCTGAGCTGGCCATGAAAATAAATAAATAAACAAACAAAAAGTTCTGAAACAAGAATAAAAAAATCTAAAAAGGGGCCCAGTAAGATGGCTCAGTGGTCTAAAGCGCCCGCTTAAGAAAGCTTGGGCGGCTGCAGGGACCGTGGTTCGATCCCTGGCACCACATGCTGCGCCAGCCCTGCCCTGAGGGCAGGCTGAGCCAGCCATAAAAATAAATAAACAAACAAAATTTAAAAAAAAAAAATCTAAAAAAAAAAAAATACTTTAAATGTTTCTAATATAGAAAAATCTCAAAATTTCCAAAATACATGAAAATAAAGAAGTATTCTCATGTACCTAGCTTTAATTATAAATTCATAATAATTACTTCATGCTTCATTTTCTCTCTCATTTGTATGCTTCTTTATTTAAAACAAATCTTAGACACCAGGTAATTTCATCTGTAAATATTTTAGTATATAGTTGGCACAAAAGAACACATTTTTAAAAAACAAAATCATAATACCATTGCCACACTTAAAAATTTAACATAAATTCTTTTATATCCATTGAGCAACCTCTTACTAAAACACTCTAGTAAGACAATTATGCCACCCATGTCACTTAGAAATTAATATTATTTCATGACCATCCCAATAGAAAGCTGGTACCAACAAGCACAGGAATAAGGAAGCAAGAGGGGGTTTTAACTACTTACCTCATTTCCTCCTGGAAGCCTGTTCATGTGGACCAGCTGACCTTGATCATCCAATACCAGTTCAGTATATGTCAGCATGTCAGAGGGCAGAGGGGGTGGTGGAAGGAATGCTTGAGTGGACATAGACTCCCAGAGTTTGATCAGGGACTAGTGGAGAACAGGTTTGACTAATCAGTCACAAATATTATTTCAATACAGACAAAAATAGTTACTAAGATTTGGCTAGTTTTGTTTTCTTTGTGAAGTGTGCTACAGAGAGTTAAAAGTATTAGACTAAATTTTTCAATTTTTATTCTCAGTTAATATAGATTTGTAATTATTTTTTACATAATAAAAGTCAGGTATTTTTCCAATAAACTAAAACTGTTGAGTGAACCAGAACTGGCCCTACAGCACTAACAAACAAAAAAGACCTAACACTATTCCAGAAATGTTAAAATGAAGAACTAAGTAGTATCTTAAAAAGGGGGAAAAATTTTTTTGTACAGAAATCTGGCATGAAAGAACATCCACAAAAGAAAGACATGACACCCAGCTAACAAAGCAAATCCAGGGAAGCTAGAATAAAGTCTCTACTAAATGTTGAAGGAAGAATACTGTAATATTTTTCATAGCTACAGGCCGATACATAGGCCAATACACTTTTCTTTTTTTGCGGAACTGGGGTCGAAATCAGGACCTTGCGCTTGTCAGGCAGGCACTTGTACCCCTGAGCTATCTCCCCAGCCTATTGGGCCAATACACTAAGATATATATGATTACTTATAAGTATGCAATCAATTCTGCTCAAATTTGAAAAAAGACATACCTATTTCTTTTTTTCTTTCTTTTTTTTTTTTTTTTTGTCTTTTTGAGACAGGGTCTCTCTGTGCAGTTCAGGCTGGCCTTCAGCTCACTTTTGTAGCCCAGGCTGGTCTCGAACTCACACTGATCCTCCTGCCTCAGCCTCCCAAGTGCTGGGATTACAGACGTGCGCCACTAGGCCCGGCTCGACATACCTATTTCAAAACCATTATGATTTGTTTCTAAACTTCTCTGTAAATAAGATGAATTCTTTAAGAAGTAGGAAGCCAGTTCAGTTCTTTCTTTGCTTGTCTTGCAGCAATATTTAATGGCCAAATGACTTATGCATACATACATGTTCTAGTCATTACGTTATGGCTATTATATAGGAAAAATACCATAAAATCAGATTTCTATTTATGACACTAATGTTGAATCAGCACTGAGCTTACAAGTTAACAATGCTTTAAGGGGAAAATACTAAAAGAAAGTAACTGTATTTTGAGAGACAGAATCTGTAAACAAATGGTTACATAAAAGTAATGAAATCTCTTGGATTTGTGAATAATAAAGGAATTATAGGTAGATTACTTAAACAGTCTATATATATATCACTTTGTTGAAATTCAAATACTGGTGCTATGACTAGGAGACTTGGGAAAATCCTATATTCATAGAATTTTTAAAGACAAATTCAGTATTCTTTTGATACCTTATTCTTTATCTGTTGCATTTTCTGCTAGTGATATACCTTTCTTGCCTTCTATTGATGGAAGAAAAATCTGCAGCATAGAGATGATTCACCATACAGATCAAAGGAATTTATTTTCATATAGAGGATGAGATTCATAATATCACACTTTTTATGCTAGTTTTTATTCAGCTATAATAAATCTCCCACAAAGAAACTTATACTTTAAACTGTGTACCATGAACTCTATATTCATTTGTCTATGCTATCTATACTAATTCTCAGTGTATTAGTCTAGGCCATCAGCTAGAGACCCGGGTTATCTTGAAAAATAGGAAAATGAGAGCTAGCATTTCATACCTCTTTTTTACTATCCTTAAATTGAATACAAACTTAGAAATATAAATGTAACTTTCCACCCAGATCATTACCATCACAGGCATGTAATCTTCATTACTGTCTTTTGCTGAAGAGAACTTGTCACTAATCATGACTATGTCATACCTAAGGTAGCAATCACCAAGTCTTCAATAAAATAGAAATGAGAGTAGTATCAAGACATCTCCTGCCCTTTGGGAGAGCCCTTTTTCAGGCAATGTGATAGAAATTCAGGAAAATCTTCACTCCCTGCAACATGTCAGGCCCCCTAATCCTGTTAGCAAGCTTTACCTGTCGAAACATCTCTGGAATATCATATATATATGTTGTTCCTAAGGATTGTGCCTGAAATCTCTTTGACTGAAGGAGATCTTTGGTCACATATGGAGTATTGATTAACATTCCATGTAGAGGTCCCTGTTTATCACCATATGCTTGAAACATGATCTGAAAAAAAAAATAATGGAACATAAAGTTAAAAGCAGAAGGGGGAAAAGACCCTAGCTACCAAGAGGGTTTTGTTTCCTCAAGTATTTTTTTTGGAAAGCATTTTTGGTAGGTTGAGTAGCTCAGATATACCTGTGAACATTTAGTTCTTGATGTTCTTGCCTCTCCACAGGCTAACCAATTCAAAAAAGATATGTACCCATCTCTATACTATCCACTACTCTCATTTTTGATTAGTTGAAAGCAACAATAAAGCATGGTGTAAATTTAACATCTCAGGGACAGATTATGGTACTTGCCTTCTAAAGTGGCTTGAATCCCATATACTTAGAAATGACATGTATCAACCCAGGAATCTGAGAAGTCCTAGTACTTAAACTGAGGAACAGCTATACACATTGAAGGTTTTTTTTTTTTTTTTTTTTTTTGCTAGCTTCACTTGCCCTGCAGACAGGGCTGGTGCAGCATGTAGTGCTGGGATTGAACCATGGTCCCTGCACTTAGGCTTGCGTAAGAAGGCACTTTAGGCCACTGAGCTATTTCTCTAGCCCTTAAGATAATTCTTGTTCTTTGGCCAGGTCAAGCAATTTACCCGATTTTAGTTCACTTACTTAGAAGGTACCTCATAAATATTATTAGCTACACAAAAGCTTCAAATGTTTCTGTCAGAAGGGGATTTCATGCATCCACCTAAATAATTCTTATTAGCACCTAGATGTAGCTTATAGTAAGATAATTATATTTATTAAATTATACACTAGGAGGCTGGGGGGGTGGGCTTGCCAGGTAGCTCAGCTGGCTAAAGCACATGATTCGGCAAAGTGTCTCAGGCACTGCACTGGGGACTGTGGTTCAATCCCCACCCCCACTTGGAGCATGAGACCTACCCTTAAAGCAGCCTAAGCCAACAACAGCAACAACAAAAAAGGGCCAGGGAGATAGCTCAGTAGAATAAGTGCTTGCCTGGCAAGTGCAAGGGCCCAAGTTCAATCCCTGGTTCAAAAAAAAAAAAAATTGAACTACACACACATTTCTCTTGTATACTGTCTACAACTAGTGAATAACTTCTGCAATACCTATCTTGTCACATAATGAAATCACCACACTGGGTTTTTTTTTTTTTTTTTTTTTTAAATGTATTCAGTTTTTTTTAAAGAATTTTTTATTTTATTTATTTATTTTTTTTCTTGTTTCAGAACCTTTGTTTATTCACTAATTTTTATGGCCAGCTCAGCCCGCTCCGAGGGCAGGGCTGGCGCAGCATGTGGTGCCGGGCATCGAACCGCGGCCCCTGAAGCCACCAAAGGTTTCCCAAGCACGCGCTTTAGACCACTGAGCCATCCTGCCGGGCCCACCACACCGGTTTTTAATCATTTTAACTCAAATATTTCTAGAAGAGTATTCCAGACTCCATATATTTAGCTAGTTTTATTTGCTTATAAATATTAATAAGGGATGTCATTATTTCAATTCAATTAATATTTATTGAGTGCTCAGGGGTTGTATAGCACTAAACTAGGCACTTTATGTATGAATACATAAAATATAGAGATTTCCAACACAGTTAGTACAAATAGAGACTGAAATGAAAGGATATGTGTATAACCACATATGTATTTGGGCCTGAAAGATAAGTAGAAATCTACCATTAATGAGTAGATTGGTGGACCTGACATGTAGGCAGAGGGATGGAGTTCAGTACTTTCCTAAACTCTGGAGATAGTCAGGCTAAGTGAATCCTTAGTCCTCTGGCTAAGAAAAACAAGAGTGTTCTGCTTACTTGTCAATCTGGGCAAAACTAGCCTCAGCCTGCTTAAAGACCAACGGACTGTAGTTCCCAATATTTCTTCACAAATAGGAAAAGTCACCAGGTGGGAGACAGAGCCAATAATGTGTTAGGAATATAAGAGTAAAAAATAGTATTGTTTAAGAATTCAAAGTGATGAGCCTGTGAGATAGCTCAGTGGACTAAGAGCTTGCTTAGGTAAGTGTAGGGACTGGTATTTGCCTGGCACTAGAGGCTCCACGGGCCCTGACCCAGTGCATGCTGAGCCAGCCCCCAGGTCTGCGTGTGGTGGTGCATGCCTGCAATCCCAGCACTGGGAAAGCTGAATACAGGAGGATCACTATGAGTCCAAGCTGTGTAGTGAGACCCTGTACCAAATACACTAAAAAAAGAATTCAAAGCATTAAAGGGGGCTTGCCAGTTAGCTCAGTTGTTTAAGTGCCTGCATAGGCAAACTCAGTCAGGTGCAGGGGACCATAGTTCTATTCCCAGCTCAACATGCCCCGGTAGATCGGCCCTGAGGGCAGCCTGAGCCAGCCCCCCAAAAAAATCCTTCTCAAAGTGTTAAGACAAAGGTGCAATGTGAGAAAACAAATAAGAAAAAGGCTAAATAAGCACATTCTTATAACTACCTTTCTTATTTATTAAGAAATAAGACCCATGTGTATAGAGTTTTGAGACTCAGTTTGCCAAGCTTTGGAATGAGTTTAGGCTGGTTACAGTTACATTATATAACTGTGCATTGAGGAGGGGGGATGGAGGAAACCTGTTTGGGTGCACATATTGCTGCTGGTATAATCATTCTGGTAAACAGTTTATCAGTTTCTTACAATGTTAAACATACACTTTGTATGACCCAGCAATTATACTCACATGTATTTCCTTAAGAGAAATGAAAATATATCTATATAAAGACTTATCAATGAAAGTTCACAGAAGTTTTATTCTTGCTAATCCAAACTCAAAAATCAAGCCCCAAATGTTTTTGAACATGTGAATAGATAGAAAATTTTTGGTAAATCCATTAAATAGAATACTATTCAGCAATGAAAGGAACATACGCATGCTCTATGACACAGATGAATCTCAAACAAAACAACATAACAGACAGCAAAAGAAGCCAGGCCCCCAATATGGCATATTGTCCAATATTATTTTTTTTGAGAACTATTATTTGAACACCTTGCACTTGCCAGATAGGTGCTTATGTCAATGAAGCTGTCTTCGTGGCCTCCTGTCCAATTTTAATTTTATGAAGTTCTTGGATAGGCAGAACTGCCCTATAGGATAGAAAGCAGATAGGCTGTTGCTAACACTAGAGCTGGTGCTCTACCACTGACTGCAAAGAGAATGAGAGGACTTTGTGGGAATGAGATGTTCTCTATCATGACTGTGATAGTAGTTATCAGGGTGTATACAACTGTCAGAATGAATTGAGTTATAATTTAAAAATGAGCCACTGTATTCTATTTTTAAATGTTATTTTTCCCTTACACTACATATTGGAAATCAATTCACTTACGCAGTGGATTACCCAAATATCTTCTCCACACTATGACTGCCTGACATCATTGCTCATCACAGCCTATACCACAAGGACTATAAGAAGGAAAATGAAACAAAATGAAACTTAAGCCAGTCAACCTTGCTCCTTATTGGCAGAATGAATAAACGATTATGCGAGGGAAAGAACTTGATAGTAATGGAAGCACCTGTATGAGCAGCTATCTATGTTAGTTTCATTTTCTACTATAATGAATGCAGTAAACACAGGTAAAGTATGTTTTACAAGTTCATGAAAATCTGTACACATATTATATATCAAACATCTTTCATCAGAAGCTATCAAAAGAGCTTCTCTTAGAAAAGAATCTCTGGCCCACATACTCTACTACCTTAGAATACAGTACTTATTTTGTGATGGAATGTATCATCTACAAAAAAACTACACAGTATTTCCTATTGTTTTGTGTATTTCTCAATGGATATTTTTTATCCTTATGTCTATATTGTCTTATATACCATAAGCAATTAACAGATATTAAATTAAAGAACAAAAGAATAAGTAATAGACCTGGTGCTACAGTGATTCACTAAAGAAAGGAGAAAAAGTGTGGCAACAAACACCAAGGAAGTGTTGAGAATAAGGAAACCAGGTTGGAGGCTGCTCTTTCTGTTAGTTTCCACACGAGCCCTGGCTCACAAACAGGCTGCTATGCCACAGTGGCTCTTGAACTCACAACTGAAGAAAAAGTTTGAGAAAGATCTCCTTTTAAGACTCCTTCATATGCAGGAGGAGCCCACTGGTAAAAGGTTGAGGGTGGCTAATTCATTCTCTCACATGTCTATTGAGTGTTTATTTTGTGCTAGGCATAGTATTAGACCCTAATTGGAAGCATCTGTGTTTTACATGCTTCTATGTCACCATTAACCAACAGGAGGGAAATATGTAAAAGAAAAAAGTAGTTATGAAGAACAAACATTTATCAAAAACATTAAAGTCTCAGGTGACCATCATATATTTTCATAAGAATAGGTCTGCCTTGAAGCTATGGTAGAAGTTAATTAAAAACATCCCTGCCCATGGAGAGCTTTGACTGAAAATGTACTTAAGGTTGTCCTGAGGAACATCAAACGCAGCAAAAATTACTTAGTACTCTTTTTCTCATTCACTCCTTATGCTCTTGTGCACTCTGTTTTAACTGCTCGCTTGTCACAGGGTAGATTTCTGTAGTCATCTAACTAGGGATCAAAGCACAGAATGTAAGGTCACTATAACAACTGTCCAAAATGAAATTTAAAAATTCATACTCAAAAGACTAACACAAATGTTTTTTATCCTATCTCTCTATTAGCAGACTCAACAGGCTATAGGTAAAAGTCAAGAGACACAATCTCGTCCTGGTATCCAAATCCACAGAACAGATTAAAACTCTTTTTTAGGCCTTAGTTAATTCTTGTATGTCTAAGTTCAGGCCAGAGCCCTAAAATACTACCCTAGTTCTTAAAAAAGATGTGAGCAATGATAAAGCAACGTATGTTCAATAACAGCAAATAGCCCAAATATTTAGAAACTAAAGTGAGAGACATATCAAAACATGGATTAAGGTTTGCCACTTTGCTCCTGTATGTAACACTCAGAATTCTTTGAGAGAATGTGTATACATAAATAATGTAATGGATAAATATGATAAAATCACTGCTTGACAGTTTGTGTTATTATTACATTATAATTTTCCTTTTTGTAGTTAGTGGTTAACATACTCCAACAAGTCCCTTTCCCTCACTGATGAGTGGCCTAATTATACAGAAACTTGGAAAGACAAATCAGACCAGAGAAGATTAGACTGCCGACATCACCTCAAAGCCCCATAAAAAGAGGCCTAAATTACAGAATTGTATTTTTTCATGTAGCATCTGTCAGTGTTCATCAGTATGTAACAAAAGGTTGAGGGTTTTGTAATAGTCACAATTTAGAACACAATACATATTATAATGTAAATAAAATTCTGCAAACTCACACAATCACTTATGTTCAAAGAATATAATCCCACTAGCAAACCAATGTGGTCTGTGAGCTTGGGTTCTCCATATTCAAAACAAGCATCTGTAGGACCAACTCCGATTCAGAGGAGCCTGATGGACTACTGTACCTGTGCTGTCCTGGAGTCAGTTACTTCCTTGTATAGGCTGATGTCCAAGTAATAGCCAGACTCGTTTGTCAGGAAGAGGCGGATGGGAATTGCTTTTCCAGTTGGTGTCAGGCGAATGTTGATTTTCAGTTCTGCCTGGAGGACACGCAATTTCCACAACCGACTTCCATAGCGCATTACCATGCTCCGCACAGATTCCTCAATCTGACAGACACAGCACCAAGCACAAAACTTAAGTACCTTATAGCTAAGACCTGTTCATGTCTGCTTACCTTCAGGAAAGGAAAAATGGGAAAAAGATGCTGGTTTGTAGAATGTGCACCACCTGTTCATTTTATAAGCAGGCAGCTAGCTTCTCCTCTACTGTTGCTTAGAACAAGTCAGGGCCAATTTCTAGTCTAGCATTTGAAGGGTTTTTCTGACTCACAACACTCAAATCTATACAATTCCTTTCCCTTTTCCAATTATATTCATACTTTATATAAAAAATCTGTAATATCTAAAAAGCAATGGGATTTAAGAAAAAGCCTCAGATAAATATAAAATCCCTAGTTATATAGCTATTAAACAGCATTTATATGCATGGTAACTATGTTTTACTACACTTATAGGACTTTAAATCAACATAGCAATTACCACCATGAGGCTTTTTTCCAAACAATTTTATTAAACTTTATAATCTATGTCTCTTGGTAAATTGTACAAATTAAAGAAAGGCAATTTGTAGTTGGTGCCCGAACATTCTCTCTAAACATTACATCTTTGAAGTTTAGTCTTCACTAACCTCAACTGGAATTTGAGATGGAGCAGATGCTCCCTAGCTTGCAAGCAGGTAGGCTTAGCACTCAGTTCAGGGTTAGAAGAATTATTTTTAATTGAAAGACCTTAGACATGAAAAGTGATTTTATTACTGATATAATACAACAAAACTTTGTTTCCCATGTTGCCAAAAGCAGTTAAGATATATTATTCAAAATTAATGCTTTCTTAAATATATTTCTAAATTGTCTTAACTTCCTATAAAAATCTCAAAATTAGCCAGGCATGCTGGTGGTGCACATCTGTAACCTCAGCTAGTCAAGAGGCTGAGAATGATTGTGAGTTCAAGGAAAGAAGATGAAATAGGATCACTATTATGGGGAATATCATGAAACTGGTACCAGAAGAGGAAGAGGAAGTTGTTTATACTGCTTATAAACATCCAGCAAGCAAACCCCACAGAACCTATAGTTTTGAAGACTGTTGTTAACAGATGTGGCAAGTTTTTGACAATATCTCAGAAATTCAGTCTAATAAGCAGTCTGAAAACTTTAAAAATTAGTAACTAAATCTAATAACCAAGAATACTGTTTCCACATCCAAGCGAGATAGATACAAATAAGTCCCTTTGCTTGTGCTTGCTAGTGTCAGGAGAAAAGGTATGACAAATATACCTTTGATGGATCCATGATGACTGTTGGCACGAAGTTGAGGAAGATATGGTTACAGTCAGTACGGACATTTGTATTATTAAAAGCAACTTCTAACTCATCCATGGCTTCTAGCAGTAGCCGCTCCCCTTCATTTTGTAGATATTCAAAAGAAGCTTCCTACATAGGAAAAATAATCACCAACATTAATATATTTTAAAGAAATTATAATTACTTAAGCAACAATATGTTATAAATCATAGGAAATCAGCCTAAAGACATGGTTTACCTTCCAAGAGTAGTCTAGTAACCTTTACAGGCAGTAGGAGGAGGCAAAGGCCCCATGAGCTCTTTCTTCTACCCTTTAGGGTATCACTTCCTACTACTAACAGGTGGAGAAGCAGTTATAACCTCGATAGAATTATATTTCACATACATTAAACAAAGCTATTTAGAAACCTATTTAGAAATGAGAAATTGAAGAAAGCCTATGACTATGGGATGCAGCAACAACTAACCCACCAGGCAGTCATACATCCTTCCAAAAGCTTTACAGTGGGGTCACTTCTTCCCTAACTTTCGTGCTTATTTATTTATTTTTTTTTATCATTACTCAACTCTCTCTGTGATTTTTTTTCTTTTAGCATACTTTTCTTTTTCTCAAACAAGTACTATCATATTTCCACTACTAAGAAAAATTTGATAAAAAAAAAAGGGTTTCTTATTTGGAATGTTTACTTTTGTGCAAGAAATTACTCATGGACATCTGCTGATTACTGGAGAGTTAGAGAATAAGAAACTTAATTCAAACAATGAAAACCTGATCTTGGACCATGCCCATTTTCTCTATCCCTTTCTACAGAGATAACTTCCCATTAAAGTACAGCACCTACCTTCGTGACCAGATCAGAATGTCTGATAATAGCGCGAACAAAGAACCTGTAGTCTGTCACTTCTGTGCCCACTTCTACCTTGGCTGCCCCAAGATACAAGTGCATCTTGTGGTTGGCACAAGGAATGGCAGTAAGGTCAAAATTTCTCATCCGGTTCAACTCCAATTGGAAAGCCAGAGCAGGCTCCAGGTGACGGTAGATACGATCCTCCTCAAACTGAGCACAAGAATCAGAAAAAGGAGCGGGCATAATTTATTGTGATTATGAAAGATATACTTGAAAGGAGAAATGGTAGCTATGACCGCCTGATGAGTAACAAAAATGAACTGTGTACCAGATTACTGTTGTAGCTACATAAGATGGTCAACACATACGTTCACTTCCCAAGCTTTCAACATTTATGTTTTTACAAGTGGTGATGCTCGCCATTAAAAATAAAGATAAAAATAAGCAAAAAATTTCAATTCCCTCAGAAACCTTGAAATACTTAATGTTATTATAAACCACAGACTGCTTCACATTAATATTCACTTCACATGCTGATGTTTAGGATTACTCAACTGGTCTGAAAATATTTAAAAACAGGACTCATGTCTTACCACTTATGATAGAGTACAAAGAAAACAGCAGATAATACCATTTTTTAAAAAAGAGATTTGGCTCTGGAACATACTATATTCATAGATAAATAATTACACATATATCTTTTTACACAGTTTTATTAGTATGCTTACTGTGATGCTTTACTGCAACTAAACTTTTTCCAGAGTGCATGCCAACTGATGAACAGAGACACAAACACAAAAATACAAGGTGGTAATAGGAAAGAAACAAAATGATCTGGACTTTTACATTTTAAAGCAGAAAGAAAATGTACATAAAAAGTTGAATATAAATAAACTGTCTATAAATGATAAGAATAATCATGAGTATTATGATAGTCCTTCAATATCACATTATTGGGACTCTTGCAAAGGACAAGAGATAATTCTTAAAGATATCACCTTCTATGGGTAGCTAAACCAAACTCTTTCTGGAATATGTTTTAGTTTAAGACACATGTAAGGTAAAGGGAAAACAAATTCAACCAGAGAAAAGAGAATAGCAGGGGCCTGGCGGGATGGCTCAGTGATCTAAAGCGCCTGCTTGGGAAAGGTTGGGCGGCTTCAGGGATCGCGGTTTGATCCCCGGCACCACATGCTGCGCCAGCCCTGCCCTCGGGGTGGACTGAGCCGGCCATGAAAATGAGTGAATCAACAAACAAAGGTTCTGAAACAAGAAAAAAAAATAAAAAATAAAAAAATTTTTAAAAAGAGAATAGCAAAGATGTTACCCTATAGCTTTTAAGGAAAAAAAAAACCAGCCCAGGGAGGTCACTCAGTGGCATAAGCACCTGCCTGGTAAGCACAAGGCAAAAATTCTGAGTTCAACCCTAGTACCAAGAAAGAAAGAGAAAGAGGTGAGGGGGAAGGTCAAGGAGGAGGAGGAGGAGGAGGGAGAGAAAGAGGAGAAGGAGAGGAAGAAGAAAAAGAAGAGGAAGTAGTGATAGTAGTAGTGGTAGTGGTAGAGGGAGGAGGGGTGGTCTGGCAGAAAGTTCAGTGGATTAAAGTGCCCACTTAGGCAGATGCAAGGGCCAGGGGTTCAATCCCCAGGTCCATATGCCAGCCCTGCCCCAGGGCACACTGAGATAGCAACTGAGACTAGGCATGGTGGCTCACGCCTATAATCCCAGGGCTTGAGAGGCTATAAGCAAGAGGATTACTACGAGTCCGAGCTGCATAGTGAGACCCTGTAGACCCTGTACTAAATGCATAAGAAATTAAATAAATAAAATAAAATATAAGGATGTTGAGATGGGTAGAGAATCAGGCCTTACCTTATCTCTTGCTCGGAAGGTAAAAAATTTAGGGAATTCTCTCTGTTAAGTAACGGGAAAATGTGTCAGTCTTTCATAGGTACAGCTCTTTAGGCATAAACATATAGAAGTAGCCATGCTCCTAAAAGACAGTTTCCTAGAAATAAACTTTTGACCAAGCATAGTTCAGGGAATATAAATGATCCTCTAGGTAACCATTACTTTTATCCCACTTTTAAAGTTGTGAATTGCCACACTATTAACCTAATTTTGTATTTACCCTCCCACAAAGAAAAAAAAGCTTATGTTTTTCAGTCTTTTAAGTGAGGAGTGGGGATCATTTTCTCAGTGCCCCTCTTGGCTCAACCTGGCAAATAAAAATCAATATATCTTCAGGCAGTAGTCACTGCAATAACAGTTACTGGACTGATGGCCCAAATTTTTCCTTAAAAATTCTTAAAATGTAAACTAATCAGACACTATAGAACAGTAAGTAATAGCAAATCTTTTAAAGCTTTCAGTGATAATAAGCAGCTGACTGCAGCACACATGCCACAAGTTCACCACCTCGGCTACAGAATCTTCCATTCATGTTTTTCTTTCCCTCATATTTATTCTCAAGTCAGTAATTTGAAGTGTTTAAGTGATATCCAGAGACAAAGAAAATACATATTCTTTGATCACTTCCACTCTTACATAAAGGAAAGAAAGGGGTAAGACTAGTAAACTTGTAATCATTAGGTCTCACTGCTCTTTTGTAGAACATCACAAAAGAAAGCAACCAATTTACTAGAGCCTTATTAATTAACAAAGATGAATTCAATTAGCAGAGCTCATTAGTTTCTGAAATTTAACTTATTAACACCAAATACCCCTGTTTGTTGGATGGGAAGCTCTACTGGCGGTGTTGGAATAAAGTCATTACTATTTGCCTCTATAGGAGGTTTCATTAGGCATCTTCTTTGTTAAGAGTGCAATATAATCAAACATTTATTGGTACAACGCAGCGACCAGGACTAGCTGCCTTCATACTCCTTAATGGGCTTTAGAAACCATGAAGGAAGTGTGGACTCAAAATCTTCTAGGTAGCAGGGATTCTCACGTGTTGTTCCATTAAATGCTATCGACAACCTCTCAGGAGAGGAATTACAATCCCCATTTTACAGATGAGCAAACTCTGCTTCAAGTGGTATGCCCAGGATCATAAAGCCAGAAATAAACTTTGGTTTCTCTAATGTCAGAAGCGATGCTCTTTCACTTCTCAAGTACAAGGCATTATGTTTTTATTCTTGTTATAATCAAAATCCCTGTTAGAGGATTTCTCTTTAGGTGGGGGAAGAGACCAGAAATTAAGACTTCAAGGGAAAAAAGCAGAAAATAAACAGCAAAACTCATGCTGAAACTTTTGGGTTCTGAATTTACTAAAAAGTTCTTGAATATTTTCCACAGGTGTTATAACTTACCCTCATTTTGCATAGCTAATACAGTTTTACATTTTCATAGGTACTTAATTGTAAAAATAATTTTAATAGACTTTATGGAATTCATTTACCATGCCCAGGGAAATCTATTAGCCTGATCTAGGGTCTTTAAAAGCCTTTGATTGTGTATTTTACACAAGACTGAGGTACTCCCAATAATTTTCTGATGTATCCCCTATTCTTTGTCCCAGTGACAGCAAAGCATATGGGAATAACTTCAAGGTTGAGCCGGATGATGTAGTTACGTTGTCTGTAGATTTATGCCCAGTGCTTTTTATAATCTAAGTTTTGGTCTTATTCTAAAGTCTAGTTGTCAGAGTAGCAGCTAAAAAAGTAACCCATGCCAAAGTTACAAAATTTTAATATGGGACTCTGAAAGAAGTCAAGAAAAAAGTACAAATTTTTAAGCATAAAATAAACTTTTCTATTTAACCAAACTTTTACTATCTAATTAATAAAAATATTTCATTGGTTTAACATTTACTCAGCTATGTACACTGTATCATTTTCCTAGCCAAGAAATGCTTTCTTTTCCAATTAGCCAATTAACAAAATGTGTAGTAATTAAAAGGCAAGAAAAGCAAATAGTTTGAATGCAAATACTTTTTTTTTTTTTTTTTTTGCGGGACTGGGGTTCGAACTCACAACCTTGCACTTGCCAGGAAGGCACTTGTGCCACGGAGCTATCTCCCCAGCCCCGCAAATACTTTTTTTTTAACAAATAATGGAAGAGACCAACCCTTAGCAGAGAATGAACTTTAGCAAAAAGACAAAGCAACAACTACCAATAAAAAACAAACCGGAGCTGGCACAAGTGCCTGCCTGGCAAGTGCAAGGTCATGAGTTTGAACCCTGGCCCCATAAAACAAAAAAACACCCCATTTTCATCAAGGTTAGCTAAGAAAAGGTGTCATGAGATCCCATAAGCAAACTTTTTTCTTTAACTTCTGAGTGTTTGGCTTCACAGTAAAATCTTTAACATTTCGAACATTCAGAACAGGAGGAAAACAAACAAAAAACAAACAGGAGAGAATAAGATCAGTGAAATGGGAAAGTAGGGCCACCAAGCAATTCTTTGGGAGACCAGCAATCTGAAGACTTCTATACAAAGTCATCTCTTTTGGCATTCAAAAAGACAGAGTCACAGGAAACAGTAAAGAACAAATCCAAAAATCTGACAACCTACGTTTAGTGAACTCCTTCAACTTATACCTCATCTTTATGCTGCCAACTTTTCCAGAGCATTCATGCTTATTTCATCCTTAATGTAATTGCTTTTGAGGTATTCTACTACTGTTGTGGGCAAATATCATAATTGACTGTACACAAAGAAAATCCCTCTTAGTGTTCTGGTACCAAAAAACAAAAGAATGAAACATTACTCAGGAAGAAATTATACCCCTGCTGTGTTCTAATCAGCCAACCATCATCAAAGACAATCAAAATAATTTGCCTAAATTAGCCAATCAAGACACCCTGCAAATCAGAGAATGTAAAAACCTGCAACAGAAAACATCATAGCTGATTATGATACTAATAATCGTGTTAAAAACCTAATGAGATGAAGAAATTGGGAGCTTGCTGGTGCAATTCTCTTTTACCTCAACATGCTGAGAACTAATTATATAGACTGTAATTAAAACAAAAAATCCAAAGAAACCCTTTGAAAAGTAATAGTTGGTCCACTAGCAAAGACAATTATCAGAAAGAAAGAAGAAAGCAAAAAAAAACAAGGTAAACTAATCATGATAGCTTCATATTTGTGAGCTCTTTCTCCAAGGTTCAAATAATCCAAAACATTTAATTTTAGAGTGGGAGCCACTCACACAACAACTATCTTAAGAAAACAGTAGCAATTTTTAAATCTTATAAAACCTTAAAATCAAGAAACAAAAACATTTTATTAACAAATTCAAACTGATTTAGAATCTCATCAGATTTTGGATCTGATATTTTTGTTTTGGTGATAAGGAAGGGAGAATATTGAAAATATGCATTTTAGTACCTTAAAATCTTGACTTAAAAAGTACAGAAAGGCCAGGCGTGGTGGCTCACGCCTGTAATCCCAGCACTCAGGAGGCTGAGGCAGAAAGATCGTTGCGAGTTTGAGACCAGCCTGGGCTACAAAAGTGAGCTCAAGGCCAGCATGAACTGCATAGCGAGACCCTGTCTCAAAAAAAAAAAAAAAAAAAAATGTACAGAAAGCTTTTTGCTTTTTTTTTGAATTCCAGATCTGAAATGTGAGAAAACTAACAGAGGGTGAATTGTAGAGGGCTGGGGACATAGTTCAGTAGCAAAAGCACCTAACTGGCAAGCTCAAGGTCCTGAGTTCCATCCCTGGTACCACGAAAACAACAAAAAGCTGTAGAAATGTTGTTTAAGAGCCAAAAATTTTTTTAAAATGCTATTTCAAGAAGATTATTCTTTATATTTTCAAGGCATTCTTTTAATACAAAGAATATATTCACAAAGATAGATGTATTTGTCCTCAAAATTCTGTTCAAGTGTCAATTTTATGCAGTTATTCAAGACTCATGGGTACTTGAGTACTTAAGTAGAAAATTAAGAAAATGAACTCAACACCAAATCTTTTTACTACTGGTAAACACTGCTTTCTCAGAACAGGTTTCCATGTACTATCAAGAGACTAAGGTAACAACATACATCTCTGTAGCTAGCTTTCTCAGGACGACAGTAATTATACAATGAAGAATTAGAAATGTTTACAGACTTCAATGGCATCTAAATACACATCTTTTAGTATACACACTCTCCAAGTACCACTCCTCTGGCCCTTATTTGTCACGTTCTGGTTTAGGGGCAGTTCAAGAGACCTGCAATTATGAAACAGAATAGTCTGCTTCACTTTACACCAACAAATGTTATTCTTGAGCAAAACTTGGTAACTTTCCATCTCTCCTTGCGCCTTTCACGTGTGCATTCTGTCTCCTACTCAATAATGTAGGGATTTCACAGTATAGAACAGGGCAGGCTGCATACGTCACAGTGGATTACTAAGAAGCCAGAGAGATCAAGGGATTCATCTCTAACACTCCTAGAAAGCTTCCTCTTTTTCACACTACACTAACTATGAGCCAAGCACACATCAGATGATATGACAGAGGCTAAGCATCCTTCATGAATGGCAAGCTACTATCAACAGCATAACTCACAGCAGTACCATGACTGTAAACCCTGGATTTGTACAGCTCCTGCCAAGGCTTCTTGGCTATTTAGATCTGGATGGAGTTTAGTAATAGTTGTCCCTGCCCTCCTATGAAGCCACTAATAATTTCTAAAAAGTCCTAAATAAAAGCATCCTAACTCTGTAATTGGAAATCCATCCCAAACCTAAACTTTAATTTCTCTATACTCCAAAGCAGCCTTTTGTACACTTAAGACTAATCAAATTTCTTGATAATTTTGTTGATTTCCCACTTGATGATACTATAAAAAAGGAATCAGATAATGACTGCCAGGGAAGACCCCTTGCTGGCCTAATTTCCGAGCAGATTTTGTCTATACATGTTCTCATTCAACCTAAATTCAGAAATATCAAGAGAGTGTGTGTGTGGGGGGCTGCTTTAAAGTCATTAGCTATAGTCTATGACATGACATAAAATAAAGATTTTGAAAATGTTTTATATCTAAAATTAGTGAGAAATAGTAATTTTGGGACTTTTAATTTTTAGTGAGAGATTTTATTTCATCATGAAATCTTTATTACAGGAAACCAATGAACATGCTATAGATGTAAAGACTTGGTCTGCACCATTAGTAAAAAGGAAAACAATTTTGCAATTTAATATCACTCTCTAGAATATGTTATTATTCTAAAGTTACCAAAAACAAAAAAAGACACCCCACCAATCCCCTGCCCTGCAAAAAGCCCCATACTAACATTTAAAAACCTAACCTAGCTCAATGCTCCTCCAAACACCTATGCCTACTTCTGCATGTCTGTCTGACTGGCATCTACAGCAGCCAGTGTTTATTCATGGGCTCTCATATTTTATTCCCAAGTATCCATTTTATTCTCTAAGCTTCTGATTTTTCTTCCTAAAGCCCTAGAGTTCTGTTTAAGCTCCTCATACTTCTCCACTGACTCCAGTTTCCTATCTGAAGTTATTGACTGATATATATTTGCACTCTGCTTGATTTCCTGACATCAGTAACACAAGGGAGTTGTGTAGTCTACACTTCCTAAAGCTTTTCAGAAAATCTTAGCTCTTTAGCTGGCAGGGTAGACTCTCTTGTTTTTCTACAGACTACATCAGCAAGGTGAACTGTATGAGGAAAAACAAAATGTCAAGTGTTAAGAGACCTAATAAACAAAAGGGCAATAAAGTCAATGACACACAAGTCCTTGAATTTAGAAAGCCTTTTCAGGAATCACAAATATTATCTTCATTATTGCAAACAGAATGGGTCTTAAAACCAATTTAATATCTTAAAACAAACAAACAAAAAATAAAATTTTTTATCAGAAAAATTAACAGCTCCTAATATCCTCTAGAATGCTATTTAGCTACATTAGAGTAACTTTTGATGGAACATTTTAACTACAACCAATCATTCTGAGGGTGATATCCTGATCTGCAAACTAGATTTCTGGACTTACTGCTCTCATCAGAAAGGATATGATCACAAGAACATCCCATAGTTAGGGTGTCAAGCTATTAATTTAATCTTCATTCCAATAAAAATTTCAATCTCATAAATGTTAGCAGTTAATTCAGCCACTTGAGAGAACAAACAACAGAATGCTCGATTTTTTTATTTCTGCTTTAACAATTACCATAAGACAAAAATAGTAACTTGGGCTCTATTATGATATTTTAAATAATAATTTTTGCTTTTCCGAATTGAGATTTCTTGATAAAGGAACTTGAATTTACCTGCCAAAATCTCAACGTAAAACAGTGATTATTGAATCACTATGTACAATTAGCTCCTGTCTCTTCCTTATTCATTTGGAGAAAGGCATAAGCTCATAACTATTTCTAAAGAGATACACTGAGACTTCATTATAGGGTTAAAGAAAAAACCTTTAGCCGAAACACTTGTCAAAAGGCTTGAATATTCACTATAATATTTTCTAAAAGAAGGACCAAGCCAGGCATAGTAGTGTATGCCTATAATCCCAGAACTCTAGGAAGTGGAGACAGGAAAACTGTAAGTTCAGGCCTAATCTGCACAACTTAGCAATTTTGTGAGACCCTGTCTCAAAATTAAAAGGGTTGGAGAGGTACCTTAGTACAAAGGCTACAGGTTCAATTCCCAATAAATAAATAGATAAATAGAGAAATATCAACAATCTTAACTCTTCTAAACAAATTACACATACTCTATTTAATAAGTGGCAAACAGATAAAACTGTATCTTTCATAAATGTCCTTTTACTTACATGAAATCTCTGATCCACCTCACAGTTGACTTGTTTTCTGAAATCCTTTCATATAAAAAATGAAAAAGAAGAAGTAACAGCAGAAACCAACAATTAGTAATAACATTAAAAATGAAATGAGGGGGCTGGGATATAGTTCAGCAGCCTAACATCTGACTGGGATTCTTTACCAGGACTCCAAATATAATCTAACTTTTAATAATTAAATGTACAGGGCTGCGGATACAGCTCAAGGGTACAGGCTCCTGCTAGGTGAGAGATCCTAAGTTAAATTCCCAATACAAAAAATTAAATTTACAAAAAGCAACTATTTTTCTCTAGAAATTCTACACCAATATATTTTTTTAATTTTTATTTTTAAAATTTATTTTATTTATTATTTTTATTCTTGTTTCAGAACCTTTGTTTATTCACTCATTTTTATGGCTGGCTCAGCCCACCCTGAGGGCAGGGCTGGAGCAGCATGTGGTGCCGGGGATCGAACCGCAGTCCCTGAAGCTGCCCAAGCTTTCCCAAGCAGGTGCTTTAGACCACTGAGCCATCCCGCTGGGCCCCTACACCAATATTACTGTAATCCTATCTTCGCTTTTCCAACTCCTGCAGTAGCATAAGACCTATTAGAAAGATACAATTCACATTTTGTCAGTCAGTACCTTTTGTGCCACCAGGAAAGTAAGACGACGAATCCCATGATCAACCAGGGTAGCTTTCTATGAACAAACACATAAAACAGAAAATAGATGTCATCTCCATTCATTCAAATTTTACATTATTCAGCATTCATAAAACTGATTGGGCTAAGCAACTTTTTTGGATATCTACCTCTCAGCTCAGGACCTTCAAACTTGAAAATAAACAAATTATTTGTTTTTGTTTCTTGATACAGTGTCTCACTATATAGTGCAGGCTGGCCTTGAACTCACTTATGTAATCCAGGCTGGCCTGAACTTGGTACCACACCCAGTGGACAAATTTTAAGATAGCTCTTGGGATCAAGTCACATGGAGTAGATTTTATATTAGGGTGGAAAATTTTTAATGAGAACTTTGTTGAAGAGAAAAGATTATATAAATCAACCAAGTTCTAAAAGAACTGATTCACATCGTATAAGCACAATGCATGTTTATACAAATCTCACTGTTGGCTTGGCATGCACTTGTAATCCCAGTACCCCACAGGACAAAGCAGTAGGATCATCATGGGTTTGAAGTCAGCTTGGGCTACGCAGTGAGTTCAAAGTCAGCTTGGACTATATACTGAGAGGCAGGCAAATGTTATATAAGCTCCTGAGTAAAATCAGGCAAAGAGAAATAAATAACGGTCTATAAAAGAGAAAATATAGATTGCAAACTGTTGTTTATAGTATAATTATGTATTACCTACCACTAGATATAGCACTGCAACAATTCAACCTAATAAATCCTAACCTTTCAGTTCTGCTACAAGTTTCCCTTTACTTTACATGAATATTTTGGGTTTTGTTTTATTTTCTAAATTCCACTTATAAACAGTTAGAAGCGAAGCTTAATAAACCTTTAAATTTAGAATCATTTCTATCTCCACTTGGCATATTCAAGTAGTACATCAAAAGTCAACATAGACCACTGGTTTCATGGCAGTCTCTTCTATGAGTCATAGATCTTTGGAGCTAAGTCTTCTATCCTATACAGGTTACGTACTCTAAAAGTTAGAAACAATATGAATTAAGTAAAAGACATGTTTTTAATGGTCCCTAATGAAGTGGCTACATGGAAATAAGTAGAAAAGCAATCCCAATTAAATGACCCAAGGGAACTTATGAATAGAGCAACAGAAAAAAAATATAGATTTCTAAGATTTACATAGAGACTTTACTTTGATCACATTCCTTGTTATAACTTAGACTTACTTCATAAGCCAGTTTTTCATTTTGACCCTGTAATTTTTTTAAAAATCCAAGTTGGCTTCCTTCAATAAAAAAGCATATTTTTGTGGCCATTTCCCCCATTTTTACTTCTGCTATGGTACTATTCAGTAATAAGACTGATTTTATTTATTTATTTATTTATTTATTTATTTATTTATTTATTTATGTCTTTTTGAGACAGGGTCCTGCTATGCAGTTGAGGCTGGCCTTGAGCTCACTTTTGTAGCCCAGGCTGGTCTTGAACTCGCACCAATCCTCCTGCCTCAGCCTCCAGAGTGCTGGGATTACAGGCGTGAGCCACCACGCCCGGCCCCAAGACTGATTTTATTAATAGTACAGTGTAAACAAAAAGTAACTGGGAAAAATAAAATTTCCATAAACAAAATCTAAAAATTAGTTGCTAGGTCAAATATGAATTTGACCGGACTGTATTTTTTTTTTAGAAGTCCATGCTATTATCATGCTTCTTAGTGTAACAGTCACTCTACAATAAGAGAATGTTTTGTAGGCCAAGCTGTGGTGGTGCATGCTTGTAATCTCAGCACTAGGGCTGCTGAGGCAGAACGATAACTGCAAGTTTGAAGCGAGTCTGGACTACACAATTAGTTCAAGGCCAGTCTGAACTATGTAGTGATACCCTGTCTGAAGAAAGGAGAGAAGAAGGGAGGGGAGAGGAGACAGAAGGGGGAAGAGATTCAAAAAAAAAGGTAAGGTGGTAAGGCTCAGATTATCAGTGTGCTCAAAAACAGAAACATTTCTTACGATACCAACAAAGAATTCTACTACCATCAAGTCCTTCAAGACAAGCATCAATACCTATGTTCTGGCAAGGAAAGAAAATAACTTTAATAATGCCATAATTTAAAAGCAAAATTGTTATTGCTTTTAAAATTCCACAAGTGGCTGACAATAACAGCAGAGCAACAGGATTCTGATTACATTGTAATAATGTGGGTCTCACAGCAAGTCCACAGCTATTACCCAGCGATTAGGCGTCAGCACCTGGAGAAACTCCATTTACACTGACTGCTTCAATCTCCTCCACAAGTCATTTACAAATATATGATCCTAATTTCTATGAGGGAAAAAAAAGACATGCTGGGACTAGAAGATTATTTGGACAATTTGGATCAACCTATTTGATAGTTTAATGTGTGCTTTAAAAAAAAAACTTTTTCTAAACTGCTAGGAGCATGATCATGAAGTGAAAAACAAAACTAGTTATCACTTAAGCTTTTGCCTTAAATTGCTTTTCCTTCTTATATATATTAAAATAGGGAAATGAAAATGCCAAATATTTCTGGATAAATATAGAGCCTGGTATATTTAATAACTTTCCTAGGCTTGGAATGTCAGCATAGTTTACCTGGTCCCTTCCAAAATAGTCTTCGGAAGACACTAGATTTTCTCCATGCTTCAGTTTAGTTTACAAGTCCAGAAAAAGAAAAAAAGCAGTATCTTATTGCTAATTAATATTAAGAACATATATGGAAAGGGCTGGCAAGTAAGCAACTGCTTAGGCAAGTACAATGACTGGGGTTTTATACCATGCCGGCCTCAGCCCTGGGTGCACTGAGCCAGCCACCAAGTCTGGACATGGTGGTGCACGCCTGTAATCCCAGTGCTAGGGGGATGAAAACAGGAGGATCACTACTAAGAGTCTGAGCTGCATAGCGAGACCCTGCACACACACAAAAAGTGGTAAAAACAAAGAAACCACCTCTTTAAACAACTATGTGATGATTCACGACATGTAGATCTGAAGGTAACAAAAAGATGTGGTCATATGATGGAAAAATAAGTCAAATAAAGACAATTAGCCAGGGCCTCAAAAGCTGGAAAGAAATTTTCATAGATTTACTCCAAGAAACAACAGCAACTACATTAGGACTCTCCCACCTACAACTATCTTTGTCATTGGCTTTAGATTAATTTGGTGGTCATTAGCCAAGAGTAAGAAGGAAGGTAAATTTGTAAGGAAAAATTGCCAGGGGCCAGGAATGTGGCTCAGAGGCAGAGCACTTGCAAAGCACCCCAAAGGCTCTGGAATTACCTTTTTTACTCTCTTTGCTACTTCAATCCTAGAGTTGGTCTGAGAGCACCATAGAATAATTCTGATTCATGGTAGCCACTATATTGTCATTTTCCCCCTAGATATCTACCACCAACATTATGTGTGAATATTAATGGCACTAATACTTTATACTGCATAATTAAATTTTAAAAATATCTATTAAGGAGGCTTCTTTGGGGGATGGGTCTCACTATGTAGTCTAGACTGGCCTTGAACCCATGATCCTCCTGCCTTAGCCTCAAGCACTGGAATTACAGGTGTGCACTGCCACACCTAATTTGTTGGAGTTTTATTGGTGCTGCTATTGCTCTTTGATACTGGAGCTTAAACCCAGGACCCTTGCACTGAACTATATCCCAAGCCCATTCTTTTTTTTTTTTTTTTGTCTTTTTGAGACAGGGTCTTGCTATGCAGTTGAGGCTGGCCTTGAGCTCACTTTTGTAGCCCAGGCTGGTCTCGAACTCACACCAATCCTCCTGCCTCAGCCTCCCGAGTGCTGGGACCCAAGCTCATTCTGTTTCATTCCATCTCATTCCGTTCTGTCATTCTGAGGCCAAATCTCACTAAATCACTAAGTTTTCCAGGCTTGGCTCAAACTTTCAATCCCTTCTGCCTCAGCCTCTCAGAATGGTAGGAGTACAGCTGTGCTATATTGAGATCTTTTTAAAAAAGTACTATGTGCTCTGTGCTGCTACTCAAAAAGAACATATGGATCTATTCTTTAAGACCAGTTTATACTTTGGCACCTATCATATATCACAGTGAAATACAGTTGTAGAAGCTAAGGCTATAGCTCCTACAGCATTTACCTAGGGTATGGGAGACTCTGGTTTCAATTCTCATCACCACCACAACCACCCCCAAAAAGTACCTACTGTAAAAGTAAATTCTTGTTTTAATAACACCTGTTGTCCAATATTATCAACTAGACCATAAACATTCTCAGAACTAGGAATATGTTATTTACATGCAAAGTTCCTGAATGCCTGGCCTCCATAACCAGGGCCTAAATTCTAATCTCTGCTCTGTCATCTTGCAGTTGGTGGCCAGGAGGCCTTGATATCTCTCATATTGAAATTTTTTCCATTTGTATAACTGGAATAAATCCTGATTTATCTAATCCCATGTAACCATGAGAACATAAATAAATTTGGAGAAATTCCTTACAAATGAAATGTATTACTATTGTTAATAGCTATATATATGGTGATGAATTATTATTTCAAGAAATAAAAACACATTTTAGTTAGCTATTCAGAAGTCTTCAAAAAAAAAGTCTTCAGTGAGATTACATTTGATACAGTTCTTAACATGAGTGGAAGAAAAAAAGGAGGGAAAGAAAAAGGAAGGGAGAGAAGAGAAAACACTCTTGCTGAAGAGTGAAGAAGATATTTGTTTCATTTTTGGAGGTATGAGTTTGTTTATTTTGAGACACAGTCTTGCTATGTAGTTCTGGGTGGTCCTGAGCTCATTATATAGCCAAGGCTGGTTTCAAACTCCCAGCGATCCTCCTGTATCAGCCTTTTGCGCACTGAGATATCCACCATAACTAGCAGAAAAAAAAAAAATTTCAGTACTAAGGCTTGAACCCAGAACTTCTGCAATGTTACATCCCAAGTCCTTCTTTGTTTTTAAAACTTTGAGACAAGGTCTCTGTAAATCGCTAAGATGACCAAGTTAGGCTAGAACTTGAAATCTTCCTGCCTCAGCCTCACAGAATGCTGAGATTACACATATGCACTATTATTCTTGGCTAAGAATTAAAGTTTGGAGTATGAAATTTGATGTGAATATGAGATATCCAAGTGACACAAAATTCAAAGGAAGATGAAGTATGGTATTTTTAAAGGAAGGACACAGAGGGATCATGATAGTATGACCTTACACATGTAGTATTAAGTAATCAAAGTGAACTATTTAGCAGGTGACTGGAAAATCAGGAACATAACTTCCCTTAAAAAACATTTTAAATATCTGAAAAATATTTTTTTCCAGGTCTATTCTTTTTACATAAAAGACCCAACATATAACTATTAAGCTGCTCTGAAATCTTATCTGTATAAGCCAAATGAGTCACTATTCTGATTCTCATGATAAATGACATAGCCATTATCAAATAAAAGGATGACTGGCCCAACCAGCAGGAAAGGCACTACCAGCTTCCACTCAATCAAGCACTTACATTTTGCTGGGTAAACTCTCTGAACATAGCTGCCAGACTGTCATCCTCAATATCACAGTCAGTCTTAATGGCCACATTCAGAATGTGAATTGGTTCATCCCTGGGGACCTGTAACCCAAGACACAAATCAAAGAAATTATGAGGCTGGCTACAATAGAGGCAGGAAGAAGTTATAGTACCCAGTAGAACAACTAAAGAAGACACACCCCCATAGAATATTTTGATTTGCTAATCAGTAGGAATTAGAAAAGTGAAGCTATTGCTCAAGAGACACAACAGAGAAGAAATAAAGCACATTAAAGAGAATGCAGCAAAGGCATTAGCTAGAGGTGGCTTCAAGTTTTGACCTGACATGAACTTGAAAGTTGCAGTGTCTCAACTTTGTCACCAATAGAATAGAATGGAACCATTTCATTTGCTTTATTTGCTATGCTTAATCACAGAATATGAACAGAAATGAGCTAAAGAAGGCATCTGACCACACTCACGTATGCCGTATTACAGTTTTTGAAACAAAAGTATCGAATCATGGCAAAAAAAAAAACAGTAAGAACACAACAATTTGTTTACTGAGAAATGAAAAGAGATAATAAAAGAACAAAATTTTCTACAAAACGTTTATTTTTCTTAAGTCTAAAGTCCACTATTCTCTGATGATAATAGCACCACTATTAAGACACATGCCATCTTTGATAAGAATTTGAACAATCAAAGCTTAAATTTTTAAAATAACATTCAGAGAAAGCTGCAAAGGATGTATCTGAACCCATTCTACACTATGGAGTACAAGTTTAATATTTCAATTTAACTTCTTAAAATTTAGAATTTATGGGCCTGGCAGGATGGTTCAGTGGTCTAAAGTGCCTGCTTAGGAAAGCTTAGGCGGCTGCAGGGACCATGGTTTGATCCCCGGCACCATATACTGCGCAAGCCCTGCCCTCAGGGCAGGCTGAGCCGGCCATAAAAATAAACAAACAAAAGTTCTGAAACAAGAAAAAAAATTTAGAATTTATTTAGATATTTTCAAAAAATATTTTGTTGTGCCGTACACAATTGAACAATACATATAAACTACGTTAAAAGGGCTAATTCTTACCCATAATGTTCCAAAATCAGAAAGTACATAGTATATGGTAAAGTCTCATGTCTAAGGAACAAAGAATCTTTCAAAGAGGACACAATACCTTGTCTTCATCATATAGAGATGTATGACCTGCCTCTGGGAATGTGGGGCTTTGGGGTGGGGAGTCACAGAAGCAGCCCATCACTTCATCAAAGATCCTGAAAACACCACAGAAACACCCACCATGAAAAAGCAAGTGGCAGAAAACCTAACTGTCAGAAAACTAATGCTACCACTGGTAGTTCAGCTTAAAAGAATAATCTATCCTACCATGTACTCAAATCAACTGAATGGAAACACCAGTGGCCAGAGATGACATGCAAAATTTCACCAAGTGGCAGAAATTAGGTGGATGGATTGTTTAAACTTTAATAAACCATATATATTTTCTCTTTATAAAAAAAAAGAATGATCTAAAGCTTTTTTGTTTTTTCATTATGTAAGATATGAGCACTGTAAGATATAAGCACTGTTGTCATCATTGGTCTTAAAGTAACAGAAAGAGCCTGGGACTGAAGCAGTGACAGAGCAATGTAATTACCCCTCCCCCTAGGGTAATGCATCAGTATACATCAAGAGATAGATGCTGAATGCATTTAATCAAAAGATGTATTGTCTCTGGTAGGGCTCACTCTAGTGTTGTGTTTAATTTCTCCTGACATTTCACTCATCACAGAGCAGACAGCTTCTTCTGTTAGCTCCTAAGGAAAAGATGATTTTGTTTGCTTCTTTTTTTTTTTTCCAGACTGGCTCATACTACAAGCAGAGGCTTATACAGCCTGAATAAGAGGTGGAAAAGGAAAGATATATACCTTTCCAAGGAAAGACAAACTAAAGGAGTAAGGGCAACGTCTCCTTAGGTAACTCATGATCATTCTTGGGATCTTTATTTTTCAGAAAGGTGAGAGCCTAAAAGAGAAATTTGTGCCATTCCTTGCGCAGACAAAGTTCTATAGTGTCTTACCTGACAAAATCTTCAAAAGTCCGAAAAGAGACCATTCCACCCATCCGCTGACATGGTGGAGTGAAGGAGTTGTCCAGCAGCACATCGCTGACACTAGCTACATGAGTCATGCCGTAGTGGTTGAGGTTGGAGGAGAAGGACATTCTAAATGACAATTTAACCAGATTCATTAGACAAGGGTAGGAGCAAGGATGGGGGGAGTAACAACAGAGAAAGGAATTATGAGGAAATTCTGAGGATGGGTCAGGTTGCAGAGCAGATGTGGTTTTTTACCCACTGTGGATAAGGTTGCTTTGTTACATTCATGTTTCAGTTGAATTTCCCCATATATACTTTTATAACATCAAAATTATATAGAAACCTAAAGACTGTCAGGAATTTCACTCCAGTTTACATATTATTATTACTATAATATGCCTGATACATGAATAGCACATGTGGGTTAAAGACCATCCTGATCTTCCCCTCCACCCAAAATCCTCTCTTTTTAAAAGGGAATATGCCAACCAAGTGAGTTGTAATTATGGAACACTTAAAGAACTATAACAGGTTAAGTAATTACACATACAGAGATAAGGTAGACAGAATAAGTTATACAAGACAATAATTCTAAATAAGAATAATAGAATGGTTTAGAATAAATCATTACAAAAAGCATTATTTATGGTACAGAAATAAATCACAGTCTACAAAAAAACTTTGAGTTATTTATGTTTTCCTTTAATGGATTGACAGAGATAGCTGTTATTAGATATATAGTTCTCTTTTTGAAAGAAAGACATTTTCAATCTCAAATTGTCAAATACTCTTTTTATGTTTAAACATTTCTATACTAGAGCAAAAATATCTTCAAGGAAAGCCCTTAATAATTTTCAGCAAGATACAAAAGGGCAGAGCATGGGTCTCAAAGTATGTGTAAGCATGACAAATAGTTGCTCAATGGAGTCTTGAAGAGAATTGAACTGATTTATTCAATCTAAAACCATAATGAATTGGAATATACCTTGGTGCACCTCAGAAGTAGGTGCTGATAAATAATACTATAATGTGTTTCTGAATGCAGTCAATCAGGACAGTCTGTAATGAAGGACCAAGCTAAAGGATGCCTCCTGGACTTCCTCATGTTACTGGCATATAGATCTGAAGCAAGTTCAGCGTGAGGCAATGGTACATCCACCTTGAGGAACTGCCCAAACATCTTGAAATATATACCTGCAACACTACAGGAAGAAGAAAGCCAGAAATGTGGACTTGTGACCTGGGCACTTATTGCACCCTGTTGCAAATTATACTTATAAAAAGCAATGGAATTCTTTATAGGATGGAAATACTGCTCACACAGACTATGGAGACTGACACTCCTGGATTTTATTCATTTGGTAAGTGATGACTATGGAAAAGGTACTTTGTTTTTTGACAGCAGTACAGAATATAAAGGCATAGCAGGAGAGGAGACCATTTATACCATGAGTGAGACAAACAAATGAAATACAGATCAAGTAAGTCTTACACACGACATTCCCTAGAATGCTATCATCCTCTTATTTTCTAGGATCACCAAATGTATTTACTAAAGGACCAAGCTTGTGAGGCATTACATCTTTTCTACCTGCCTGGCATTAGACTGAAAAAATAAAAGGACTCTAGATAACATTTAAAGATTCTCTCTCCTCTAAATAAGCTAACAAGGCTGTTTTTGTGGCAAACATTGGTTAAATATTTTTCCACTCCTGTGAACCCCATGGGAAATACATAGTATTAGTTTCCCTCTAGTACTATGTTCATGAGGCAGAGCTACTGAAGGCAAATAGGAATAAATTAAGCCAAAAATATAGGACCCTATATAAACACTCCCTTGGCACATACGTGCCTGTAATCCCAGCATTCTGGGAGGCTGAAACAGTAGGATCAGATATTTGGAGTCTAACTTGGACAATTTAGCAATTTAGTACCCTGTCTCAAAATGAAAAACGACAAAAGGGTTAGGAACCTAACCCTTCCAGTGCAAAGGCCCTCGGCTCAAAGAAATGATTACCACATCTAAATTAGGCTCTAAAAACTATGGTCAATTTTTGATTACTTCATATTTTAAGGGGAGAGGGACTATACAAATGAAACCCTATAAATATTTCCATGTAGAACATTACAGTAGTACCTCAGTTCATGAACAGTTCTGTTTCTAAGCAACTGAGTTTGCAAACAAAAGCATCTGAGAAAATTTTGCTTTCGTTCAAATATTCCACATCAGCTGACAAATGTAACCATGGCCATTTCCCCACACAAACACAAACATGACCTAAGTCAAAATAACAAAGCAAATTAAGGGACCAGGGTACCACTGTATCTAAATGTTTTAAACTAAAAATTTTTTAAGACATTGTGGAAAATCTACCAAGATAGGAGTAAACTTTAGGGTTTCTCCACTGAAAGGCCCAAATTAGACAGAGAACTTAGCAAAAGATGTCTGCAGCAAAGCTGAACATGATACAAATTCCTTATTACATACAATCAAATGGGAGCTTTTTTGTAATGATGATTCTTAAGTATTTCTTTTTAAATCACTAAAGAAAAGCTGAAGACATGTTTTCCCAACAGAAAGAGTTTAGTATATCCAAACAGGAGCTCAGGACTCCACAGCAGAAGATACCACATTAGTTTGTCAAGTGTAGTGTTATTTTTTTTTTCTAGTTTCACTAATCTAAGTTATTAAAAATTTTTTTAAAGAACGAGGTGCTTTTAAGTGGAAAAGAAACTAAACATACGATACCTGTTTAGCGTGGGGATGTTCCCTCTGTAATTAAACAACCACAGTTAGTTACTGATAGGTTAGTGAAAGCCATAATAAAAGAATTGTCAGAGCAGATACAGACCAGTCACAGGAGCTCCAGTTTGGCAGCTCTGGCATTCAGTAGACATAATTACTCATCGCCCTTCAACCCCCAGGATACCTCCACAGAGGCATATTTCCTGACCTACCTCACCACTGCAGCTGTTGAGGAAAGGGTCAAAATATATTTATTATGGGTTTTAAAAAATAACTCTATTACAAAAAAATACTGCTGAATAGTGGTAAAATACAGAATGATGAAAATTAGCCCAAACTTCATGATATGGTATATTATCTTACACTGAAACATGGAATGTAATTCTTGATGAGGCTCTTAAAGGCTCCTTCTATTAAAAGTGTAACAGGCAGAGGCTAATTCTGTAGCTCCTCCTACCTTGTTGTTTTTCTAGAATATGTGACAGACCCAGAAATACTCCTCCAAAGAAAAGCTGGTGATATGATCTCCCAGCTTTTTAACCATAACCTTTTTCTCATTGGGAAGAAAACGGAAGGAACTCTACTACAGGAGCTTTAAGGAAACTGAAAATTATGCAGGATTGCAAGGACAAATGAATCTACCACTACAATGGCATAATTTGCTAAAATTAATTAAAACTTTTCGATTAGTTGAGTTTAAGATAATAATTTTTAAAATCGCCATTAGCTTAGCAACTCTAGGCTTCTCATATATAAAACATTAAAACTTCACCCTAAAACTTTCTTATAAAGAATATGTCAAAATCATGAAAGAAAGATTAGGATAAGAATGGGAAACAAGGCAAATTTCTCACATTCTCTTTGGTCACTGACACTATTTCTTACATTTCCAGTGTCAATCATTTCTTTACTTAAAAATAAATAAAACTCTTTATTTTCAATGTTAAAGGGGCCAAGTCATACTTACCACCCATAATTTAGAGGTACTGTAAACAGGTTGATTGGTTGATATCTTAACCTTCTTACATTCTTTTATCAGCATTTAATCATTGTTGGGGTTTTCAGGCACACAGAGGACTTAATAGGCAGAACATAGTGGGTGGTGCTGATGATATGTGGGAAGGAGGATAGGGGGAGGAAAATGATGCACTTTCTACGGCAGTGAAAGGAACAGAATAGACTGAGCTGGCCATATAAATAAAATGCTGTGACATATCACTGCACACAGACTGTATACCTTGTGTGATTTGTGGGTAGCAATGTTCTCTGCATCAAACCTGCATCACAGAGTGAATTCATAAGGCAGCAAGAGCAAACTGAGTGCAAACACCTGCTCCTTTGCTGTCTTGATTCTCTGGGCTGCTCACTGAGGAGAACAGGTTTTATTTTATAAGAGATCCTTAGTTATAATGACTTGATCCTCATGAAGACACAAAAAGTATGCAGATTCTATAGCACAGGGAGGTATAACTGAATAGAAAATCCACTACAGATTCTAGTGAGAACACAGAAAAGACTTTCATTTAAGATGTATGATTCTAAAGAATGATACCACCTGCATAGTCTCTTACCATGAACCTTAGTTCAGAGGGAACTCTCCAACCACGGCGATCTTATGTTCTATTCATCTAGGTTTCTGGAGTTTGAAACCAGCATAACCTCTCTCAACTGTTAACCAATTTTTTGAACTAAGAAAATGGTCTCATTGTTTCTGCGGCTAGACTCTAATCCCTTAGGGAGCATTCACAGGATGAGGGACAAGATTTCAACAGAAAAAGGCCTAAACTGAAAAGAACATGACCAACAAAAAGCCAGCATTTTCCCATCAGCAATTCTCCTACTCTCCTAGAGAGCCCCCTGCTGCTTTGCTATAAGAATTAAACACCATTTACACAGTGTAAGGTAAAAACAAAAACTGCCAACACCACCAATTTTTAAAAAAATTATTTCAAGTGAATCACATAAAAGGATAAGTTTAAAACCAGCTTATTCTTTGTTAGAATAAAAATTTGCGGGCTCTTAGAATGATGAGTAGAGAATAAAGGATAAACTATTAATGAGGTCAATGTTTCATCACACCTATAATGATAGTGTATATACTGCGTTGTCCAATACACGGGCTATTTGAAGAACTTAAGAACAGAACATGCTGAATACTATTGTGATTCACCAGAAGGCTAGATTTATGACCTGTGAAAAATAAAGATTGCATATGAGTCAAATATTTCATTTATAGAGCTAAAACAGAAGCTAAAATAAAATCTGCCATGTTCTACTACATATTAATCATGCAAAAATGGTAAAAATGCTTCATCTTTAGACTGTAATTAACTGTATTTTCAAAAACATAAATGGATTATAATCCATTACTGTTTGGACTATTTAAAACATTATTATCATGAATCTTCATTAGCAGTATTTTTGTAAATATTGAAATTTTTTTTTTAGTAAGTTAGCTCTATTTTACAGATAGGATAACTAAGAAACCAAAGTGAGTATTTTCCAAGAATGCTATTGAATATAGTATCACAAACCAGAATCTAGAAATGGCATTTTCTCATCTCTACTCCTGAAGCCAACATTACACATCCGAATAGATTTTAAAGAACAACAGAAATCCTTTAAATTCTGAGGTTCCCAGCATTAAGTCACCTCTGATTTTATTGATCTACCTGACCAGATCGGCTGGAGAGCCTGTTTTAATATGAATGCAAAGTCAGAGTTGCTGTGTGCTAGCTGAGCTCTCTTTAATTTAAGGAACACTGATTTCTCTGGCAGTCACAAGTTTTCTGAGCCTCTTTACCATCCCTTTCACCTAAATTTCATTTTGCTTTATTCTAGCTGGCCCTATACAAATTGCTTATCATATGAAAAGTGTTCCAGACTCTTACCTAACTTGAAGCGGCAAAAGAAGGCCTTATATGAAAATGATGAGGATGCATGCTAACAAGCAGTGGTTACATGAAGCTGGGTAACTCAGTCAGTACAGGACAAACCTTCTGAAATCAGGCAGCAAAGCAAAATTGGAAGAGGTTGGCTGAATAACCTACTAGCAGTCACCAACAACAGTATTACTGGAGAAGGAGCAATTTGACTGGCTGTGACCAGTGGTGGTCTCCTTCTCACTATATTTTTGCACAAAAATCCAAATCAAGAGCTGTAAAACACATTTGAACTATATATTTCCATTGAGATCTCCCCCTCTATCACCTCTTTGCAGTTTAGAAGCCCCGATTATACTACAAGAGCTTTAGTTTACAATAACATGATCAGTATCTCATTCATTTGCAGCCCCTCCAAAGCCGCTTCTTTACTCTGCTAGAAGATTTTGCACTCTCAGAAACAAGTAAATTAACAGGGCCACAGAGTATTACAGTTGCCTGCGATATAATTAGCTACAAACCCACAGCATAAAACTACAGGGATTTATAGGTGCCCTGGACTTTTTTCTTCAGTCTTGAATCAGCTAGCCTTCTTTGACAAAAACAAACCTTGGGCTACTCTAATAATATATCAAGAGTTTTAAACCCAATGCTCCAATCTTAGAAAACAAAAACAAAAACAAAACAGCAGAGACTGTAAGCCCAGCCATGGATACAGGAAAGCACTTTGGTAAGCACTTAAACCTGTTGAGAATCTTTCTTTTGCCAGATGCTTGCATGTTATCAGAAGACTATCCTGAATGAAGACAGAACTACAACATTGTATTTATGTACAACTCATTCTAGCCCAGCATGGTGATGCACACCTATAATGCTAGCCCTTGGAAAGCTGAGCCAGGGAGATTGATGTGAACTGACCAATCAAGGCTACAAGTGTGTTCAAGGCCAGCCTCAACTAGAGTGAAAACCCATATTAAACAAAACAAAACAAAAAACAAAAGAAAAGCTCATTTTAGTCTACTAACTACAACCAAATGCTCCAATGAATTTTTTTTTAAAGCTTGAATTTGGGTGACTTTTTGAGTATATGAGTACTAGTTTCAGATGTCAAAAATTATGAGAATTCTCAAAAATGGCAGTAAGCTGCTGCGCTGGTCACATGAAAAGCCTAAACCCAGCCATAACCAAAATGCACTCTCAAGGGAGAACACAGCCAACCTCTTGTGCAGGTAGGAAGTGAAAAGGGGGAAGTATTTGAGTTAAAACACTAACATGGAAGAAAACAACAGAGAAAGTGCAATGAAATCTGACTTATCTAAAGCATGGACTTCCAGCTAAGAATCAGGCGGAACTAGATATTAATAGGTTCTCATTATATAGGTAAAGAAATGTACAAGGTATACTTCCATTTCCTGCATCAATTTTGACACATGTGAATCACAGAATAAAAGCTTTAAAATTACTTGTTTATTAGCGTACAATACCTATAAAAATACCATTTAGAGTTTTGCATTTTGCATTCCCAGATTATCATAATGTACAAAGGCATATATATAGCCACAGTTTATGGGATATAATACCTTTATATTTTGCATAAATATAGCTATAATTTAGGCTATTAAATACATACACTGACTGAAGAGCTTACTTCTAAATTATTCTAAGGCATTCAGTATACCTCAAACTAAGCAAAAATCTGAATATGAAATGATTTAATGAAGTGTCAAAAATAAAGGCACTGAGGATGATGCATAGTATAACAAGCTTTTGCATTTCCAGGACCAGCAAGTGATACTAAGGATTTGTACAGGAATAAAAGACAGACACAAATACAATTTGAGTTCTAAACTCTGAGCCTTACTGGAAGAAGAAAGAGAAAAAAGAATGCCAAGTGATATAATATGAGCTCCCGGATTAAGTCATATAAAACACTAGGTGACTTCACAAAAGTGCTGAGCTCACAGATGCTTAAATAAGAGAATTAGGTCAGAGAAATAAACAAGCTGCCTATTATTACCGCACCAAGAAAATGATTAAAGAAACTCATATACTTCTGTTTCAAGAAAACTTTTAACTAGTTCAGAATGACTTTTTAAAAAACTAACACCTTTAAAAATAATAGTAAGAAAGTATAAAAGCACACACATACATGCATTACAGACAGGGCCGGCCAAATAACTCGATGGATTAAAGTGACTGCAAGTAGGTGCAGGGGTCAATCCCCAGGCCTGCTGTGCTCGCCCTGCCCCCGGGGTGTGCTGAGATAGCATGGTGGACCTGTAATCCACCCCCCCCCCCAGTTCTTGGGAGGCTGTAAACAGGTGGATAACTATGAGTCTGATCTAGTAGCAAGACCCTACACTCCCTGAAGACTCTTTGCAAAAAAAAAAAAAAAAAAATCATATATATCAGACTACAACTGTTCTTAAGCTACTGTTCAGGTGAAGGAATTTAAGATTGGAAAATCCAGGCCAGCAGCCTCTATTCAAACTTCCTTGAAAGAGCTCTAATAAAAGCATCCTCTAGTGAATAATATTTGTATATGTCAAATAAATGGAATCTAAAGAAAATCTGGATATCCTGGGTATATGATCTAGAAGAAGGTAACATACCTTGTCTGAAGAAAACTGAAGCAGAAAGTCATAGTGATTAAGGATATAATTAGCTTTTAATCATATTAAGACTAGAGAAATACAGTAAAATTATACTGAAAACCTGAGTAAAAGGCCTACAATAAATAAAACAAAAATAAAAGAGTACCAAACATGATAGTCACTAAGTACCCACATGTGCTAAAAAACAAGTATTTTTTCCTACTTAGAGCTATTCCATTCATTCATGATACATTCTGTCTTCTCTAAAAATCAAAAGAAACCCTAATGAGACACAGGTACTCAATCCAAAAGTCATGTGAAGCCTTTTCCTCAGAAAATACTCTGCTGCTGTCAGTTTACAGACTGAGAGCCATGTTTCATCATAGCCCATAGGGGTTAGTCAAAAACAAGCTATAAAAGTGGAATTTTCATGAAGTAACTCCGTATAACAGCAAGAGAGTATACTTTTGCTTTGATATAATAGATTACAAAGATACTTTTAACAGAATGGACAAAGGGTCTACTTCAAGGGAATACCAAGCTAGGAATGTGAAGGTGGAACTATATGATCAAATTCTAAATAGTTAATATCAGAATCGAACTGCAAAATACCAGTTCATATCAAAATAACACTGTAACTCCATATTGTTACAAAAGCATTTGTTTCTTTTTTTTTTTTAAATTTTATTTATTTATTTTTTTCTTGTTTCAGAACCTTTGCTTATTCACTCATTTTTTTTTTTTTTCTTTTTTTTGGTGGGACTGAGGTTCAAACTCACGACCTTGCACTTGCCAGGCAGGCACTTGTGCCACGGTGCTATCTCCCCAGCCCCTTATTCACTCATTTTTGTGGCCGGCTCAGCCCACCCAGAGGGTAGGGCTGGCACAGCATGTGGTGCCGGGGATCGAACTCCGGTCTCTGAAGCCGCCCAAGCTTTCCCAAGCAGGCGCTTTAGACCACTGAGCCATCCCGCCGGGCCCTACAAAAGTATTTGTAAGGAAAATAAAACCCTAAAAAAAACTCACTTCAAGGAACAAATATGTAACAACTGCCTGACTAAACTGAATACAGTAGTGCTTATTATTAATTGGCTCCCCAAAGTGCAACAAGTACCAAAAGAGAGTATCAAATTGTTTTGTTTGGAAAGGGATTAGCAAATAATGAAGCAATCAGAATCAAATTTCAGCCTGTGAGCCCAGTATCAAACAAACAAGTAGTGGGACAAATTTTTCCCGCTAAAATGCATCAAGCAACAAATCTGATGAGTTGCAAAGTGGCTGAGTAATGAGGTATTACTTTATATCCTTTTGTGGTCAAATCTAATCATCTAATCTTAAAGTAACAAAAGGATGTTAGATCAAAAAAGCAGTGAACCGACTTTAACACTCTTCTGGCTTTCATAAAGATTTTTTTCTTTCCTTCTTATATTACATTTATCTTTACTTTCAGATCTAATAATAATTGATGATAATAGCAATGAAAACAACAGTTCCGAAACTTTAAAATTATATAGGTAACAAAGGAAGAGTTTAGAGACTTGTTTTGTCCAAGCTTGGTCTTTATCCATAGAAGAGGGACGGGCATGTAAGCTTTAAAACAACATCAGGACAAACCAGGATTCACATCTGTGATGTGGAAAAGTAAGATTTGTTGATAAAACAGTTACAATTTTCCCTTACTTTTCAGTCAACTTTCCCACAAACTGAAGACACAGCTTCAAAAGGGGGCAGGCAGGAAAACAATTCATAAAGACAAGGGAAACTATGAAAAGGAAAGAAAATCAGGCAGCCCTGCAAGCTACAAATCACTGCCCAAAGGGAAGAGGTAGTAGAAAACAGGAAGAAAGGAAGATTGTCTTGAGAATTTCAGAGGATTAAGTATAGCATGTAGTTCTCTACAATTATTCAAAGAAATGCAGGAAAAGAAAGACCGAGTGCTGAGCCTATGTGTGCCATGAGTACTTTGTTGTGCGCTGAAGGACAACCATTCGTTTCTCGAAAATGAGATTCTGAAATCCATGGAGGCAAAAATGTACCGAGAGATGCTTGCTAAATCAAGGATATATGCTTTTCTCTGCCAGCCATAAGGCATTTTTGAGGTAAAGAACTGAAAGGATCTTCTGAGACAAAGAAGAGAGGTGCTTTTTCTGCAGATGACTGCTCATCGGCCAACTTCTGGTGGATCAACAGTGGCATCCAGTGGTCAAAAGTCTCAGCACAGACTTCTTTGTCTCCAGAAAAGCTCTATTGCTTTCAGTGAAATAGTAATTCAGAGCAAAACCATTTCTGGTGTCTACAACTAAAGATCCCCAAAGACATGGTACTTTGTAATACCAAGTGAAGAACCAAAGGCCATAAAAAAGAAATGGAGAGGGGCAAGTTAAGATTGGCTGTAGTATTTATATTTCCTATGGTATTACTAAAAAGAATGAAAATACAGGAGGAAATGAACACATTTGTGGGCAGAATGCCTAGATTTTCACCACTTCAAAATAGTTTTTGGAAATGAGTATATAAGATAATATATTTCCTTTTAAAACCAAAGAAATACTGAAACAAAATTCTGTATGTACAGTTTAAAGGATTTAGGAAGGAAAACACTAATTGAATTAACATGAACAATTAAGTAATTTACTGAAATTTATGTAGTTGGTTCTGAAGTGTTATTGTAAAAATCTGACTAAATTGTAACTGTTAAATTCAGGTATCTGTTTTTAAGGAGATAAACTAGTCTACGTACAACTTCAATCTACAGCAAACATACACACACACACACAAAGCCAAGCATTCCCCTCAAAATGTATTCTTGTTTGAGGTAAAACCAAAGCTAAAACTAAAACTACTTAAAAAGTGACTTTCTGGCAAAGTTCTAACAAGAAGGAAGGAAGAAGAGTTGAAGGAAAAAAGGGAGGGAAGGATGGAAAGAAAGGAAGGGAGAAAGGGAGGGAGGAAGAGAGAGTTCCCAGAAACATAATACAGCCAAGATGGAATGGATTGGTCCTAAACTTTTATCTGAACTAGATTATAACTAGATATTAACTAGATCAAAGATGTGGGCACCAAGAAGCCATTTTTTTTTTTTTTTTTTTTTATGGTTCAAATCTATTCATGTTTACTCTGTAGTTTTAGCTTTAAAAAAAACATAGAACTGTCATACTCTTCACTCATCATAATTCTCTTAATAGGCCTCTGGCTAGCTTAGGTGCATATAATACACTCAGACTCACCTGTTTGGGTGGGATGTGGGTAACATGAACTGAAATTCTACCACGCAGGTATTGTCCTTAAGTTGGCGGTGCTGTACACTGTTAAGTTCATAGGCAATATAAGCTCTTCGAACATATACCTGATTAAAAAGTAATCTTCAGTAAATAAACTTCAAAAAAAACAGAAGACAATGGCTACACCAGGAATGTCTTAAAGAGAAGTATGGGATGTAAAATATGGTAAATTGCAATGAGAGGTCCCAAGGTCCTCTACACACAAGGGCTGTTAAAAAGAAAAATGGTGTGTATTTAAATAAAAATATTATTACAGGAAAAGATTCATTGCCATTCATCTTCCTCAAAATATGCTCCTGTTTCAAATACACATATCACATCACTGTTGCTACTTTTCAAACCGTTCTAGAAATTTTCTTTTCTAAGTGTCGTTATGAGGTATGATTTGAAAAAATATGGTGAATGATGTTGTGGGGTGCCATTTGATGGAAATGCAGGCTTGTAAAAACATTCTGTGTCCTTACCTATTTTGTTCACCAGCTCCGGTACCAGTCAACTTCTGACTCTTCCTTAAGTCAAAATGATTATGAAAGATAAACATTTAGAATTGACTCAGTCACATCAGTGTGACTAAAGACACAGAGGGAGGAATTCTAGAACTGCTTCAGAAAGTGGTAAGAATAATGTGATAAGGGAAGAAGCAGTATTTTGAGGGGATTAAGGACAATCTTTCACTGTAATAAATGGTTTATAATAAATTTTTAAAAATTTAAACATCCACTGTATTTTTTAAATCATACCTCATACATATTTGGTCATAATAAATCTTGAGTCTCAATGCTACATCTATGAATACAAATGGAAATAAAACTAGGCTGCCTATGCTGTATAGCTCTAGATGCATGGTAACTCTTTTACTCTAAGTCAGTGATAACAAACTTTTAGAGACCAAGTGCACAAATTGCAACTCAAAACCCATATGTTAATCAAAAAGGGCCAACACTATAATTAAACCTGAAATCTTAGGTTTTAATTTAGAAAAAAGCAACTCATATAATACTATCTCTTGTCTTAAAAGAAAAACAACACTTGTGCTATAGGTTCATCATCATTGCCCTAAGTTAAACTTTGTAGAAGAGTTGATCTTTATTAACAGACTAGCATATAAAACCATGACTATTAATATAGTATGTATGATTATTTCAACAGAAGAAAAAAGCAAGAATGATAAAATAAATGAGATGCGATGATTCTGGGGCACTCAGGAATAAAGACAGAAGAAGGAAGTAACTGCAGTATACTTTATCTCCGTTCCTATCTTGCAGCATTGTTTTTTTAAACCTACTGCCTAAAACCAGTTTTGAATAATCTAGATACCCAATTACAGGGAAAAGTTGGAAGGCATAATTTGCCATATCTCAAATACATTAACTTGACTCAAAAGTTTAAGAGTCTGTAATCCCAGCCCTTGGGAGGTACAAACAGGAGGATCACTATGACTCAGTAGTAAGGCCCTAAAAAAAAAAAGAAAGAAAGAAAGAAAAGATGGAAATGGACATAAAAAAAAGAGTTTAAGAAACAGTAACAGACTAGTTTTAGCAAAAAATGTCAGTTTACTCTCATGCTCTTTACCTTCAATTGGCCATCACCATAAAATGCTGCAAGAGATGCTATCAGTATATGAGATAAGTAAGGAGACTTCTTATTAAATGATATGCAAGTCTCAAAAAAACACTTAGGTAATTCAAGTAGTTGGTACTAAGTAGGATACTTTATACACTTTAATCACAGAATACAACTAAAAATCAAACCCAATGAACTAGCAAAGACTATAGTGATATTGCTTAAAATAATCTAAATCACTCCTTTTCTCCCTCTTCCACATATATCTACTCAGCAATTTTATGGCAGCAGTTAGGCCCTGCAGTTTTTGTCTTTCATGGGTGTATGCTGTAGCAAAAACAGAAGTCTTTGGTGCCAGACTGACCTCAGTTTAAATTCAAATTCCACCAGTTTTTTTCTATATGATTTCACCTCATGAAGTCTTTTTTTTTTTTTTCTTTTGGTGGTACTGGAGGCTTTAACCAGGCCTTCACACTCAGCTACACAACCAGCTAGCTCTGTATCATTCTTGTGAGGCACTGGTAAGTCATTAAATTGCTGAGGTTAAAAACTTCTAATCCTCCAGTCTCAGCCACCAAGAGTATGAGAATTACAGAAGTGTGCCACCACACATGATTTCAGAGTCTCATTTTCTTTTATTTCATAAAGTAACTACAGGATTACATTAAAAAGTTCATTAAATGAACCTACAGTTCATTAAATGCTATTGCCTTTCTTCTTTTTCTTTTTCTTTTTTTTTTTTTTTTCGGGACTGGGGTTCAAACTCACAGCCTTGCACTTGCCAGGCAGGCACTTGTGTCATGGAGCTATCTCTCTGGCCCCTGCCTTCCTTCTTATAAGATAAAATTTTATAAGAACTGTTTGTCAATTCAAAATATAACTAAGGGCTGGCGAGATAGCTCAGAAAACTCAGTGCCTATTTATGCAAGTGCAGGGACTAGGGTTCCATCTCTGGTGGTGCACCCCTGTAATCCCAGAGCAAGGGAAGCTGAAAACAGGAGGATCAATATGAATCCTAGCTATGTGGTGAGACCCTGTACCAGATATATAAAAAATAAAACAAAATAGAACCCCCTAAAATCCATTTTAATTTGACTCAAATCACAAAATGGTAATGTTATACATATTTGAACCAAGCATATATATATATTTTAAGCCATATGATTCTTGGCTTTCTGTGTTATTGTGAACCTTAATTCATTATGAACCAGAAAAATTCAAGTACCTGGAATGTACAGAAAAATGATGACCACTATTTCCCTGTGATCAAAACCCAGAAACTGATTAACTGAGGTAAAACACTTAAATAAGGCAATGAGTAAGGATTTACTGCTTCAAAGGCAAAGAAAATTATCTCTTAATAACTAACCCATAGCCAAAAGAAAGAGCTTGCATAATACCAAATAAGACACCAAGGAGGTGGTCCTGGTCACATGCCATGAACACTCACCTCCAGGGCTGCCATCCTCACAACCTGGTTGCTGTGATAGAAGAAGTTCGGTAGGACATCAAAAATAGAAGTTTCAGATAAGATGAGTTTCTGGAAGGTACAAAGGTAGACTTAAACCGTAACATACAAAAGACAATTATTGAAAGCATTTAGTAAAAACTAGGAAAGCTGTCTATGATTACCGTATACAGATATAATCTCTCTGCACCTCAGTTACAAAATGGAGGAAATAACTTTTCTTCATAGGGCTGTTGTGAAGACTATACACATAAAATTCTTAAAATATTAAAGTTATTAGCTGTACTTTAAGTGTCTGTGATTATTATTAATCTTTCTAACATAGATCTGTATTTTACTCCCTAAATATTATCTTAATACTCCGCTATGATAAATCTTAGATTGGAGCCCCAGTTGAAACTCCTTGACTTCAACTGCAAATTAAATAAAAAATAAAAAATTCTATTCCCCTTTTAGTTTTCCGAGGAAGCCTAAAGATTCCTTTGATACACAATAATTTGAGCCCTGATTTCTAGGTAGAAAGATAGAAAAATTACTTTTTTTTTTTTTATTTGTTTTGAGGTACAGGAGATCAAATGCAACAATACTTTACCAATGTGCTATATCCTTGGCCCTTATTTATATAGTACTACCTAGGTACTTGTCATTAATTTTTTCTGGGAGATGTGACAAGTACCAAAAACAATAAGCACCAAATAAACTGTTTTGGCTGGAAAGAGTAGTTAGCCATTAGGCAATCATCAGGGACAACTTCTAGGTTGAACTTCCACTACCAAATCATACTACTGTGATAAAATTTTCAAGTCAAAATATGTTGAGAACCAAATGTGACAGGTTTCAAAGTAGTCAGTGGCAAGGTATGAGTATGACTGCATGTTTTATTTTGATATAGGGTCTCCCTACATTATTTAGGTGGAGCTTAGTTATGTGATTTGCCTGCCTCAGACTCCCTCAGTGCTGGGATTATAGGTATGCACCACTGCACACAGCCAGAAAATCACCTATGAGAAAATGATGTCTTAAATTTTCAGGGTCCTTCCACGTAGTAGTAAAAATTTGCCAATAATCTCTTATAAAATTGGCTCTTTATAAATCTTAATAGTAAACATTAAAATTATATGATATTCAAATAACTTTGTCTCTAAAACATAACAGTCATTTATGTGTACCTCTGATTAAAAATACCAGAAATCAAACAATGTTGCCACTTAATTCTAGATTAGAATATTTACTAGGTAAAAGCGCAGGAGGTAAAGAGTTATATAGGCTATTTCTTATTAAGCTAAACTACAGCTTTTACATTTTTTTTTTAAAGGACAAAAAAGTAATTAAACAAAACCAGCATTAAAAACAATACAAGGGTCGGCTAGATAGCTCAGCAGATTAAAGTGCCTCCTTAGGCAGCTGTAGAGGTCAGGGGTTCAATCCCCTACTGTGATGTTGGCCCCGCCCCTGGGGTGCACTGAGATAGCAACTGAGATTGGGCATGGTGGCACGTGCCTGTAAGCCTGGCAATTGGGAGGCTGAAAAACAGGAAGGATCACTATAAGTTAGATCTGTGTAGTGAGACCCTGTACTAAATACATTTTAAAAAGATACAAAATTTCACTAAACAAAGTAATAGGAATTCAGCAATGGTTTATATATTTTTTTTCTTGTTTCAGAACTTTTGTTTGTTTATTTATTTATTTTTATGGCCGGTTCAGCCTGCTCTGAGGGCAGGGCTGGTGCAGCATGTGGTGCCGGGGATCGAACTGTGGTCCCTGCAGCCGCCCAAGCTTTCCGAAGCAGGCGCTTTAGACCACTGAGCCATCCTGCTGGGTCCCAGCAATGGTTTCTATATTGCATGATTTTATCTTCAAATCAGTTGTTCAGGTTACCAGATATAAACACGCAACATTAGTTTAAAAAAAAAGTTGTAAGAAATTAAAAAGAAAAAATAACAATAAAAGAATTTAAGCATTAATTATTCCTTTTAAAAGACTATCAGAAATCAGCAGTATAATTAACCAAATTATACTGCATATATACATAAATATATCCCCCTTCTTTCTTTTGTCCTTTTCCTCATCCCAGTTTTTGTTCAATGGGAATAAACTATAGTGTTTTGTTTGTTTGCTTGTTTGTTTATTTTGTACAGGGTCTCACTACATAATTCTGACTAGTGATCTTCCTGTTTTCAGCCTTCCCAGCACTGGAATTACAGGCAAATGCCACTGTGCCTAGATTCAGTGACCGGCTCATAGCACCTGGGGGTCAGGGCAGGCAAGGCATGCAGTACCAGAGATCAAACCCCTGTCCCTTGCAGCATTTGTCTAAGCAGACGCTTAGTCTGCTGAGCTATCTCCCTGCCCTAAACTACAATTTTAACAGCATTTTTATGAAAAAACTCATAAGTATAAATCGTTTTTGAAAGTTAAGGTTATGAAAATTACACAGAAATCTAAATTAACTGATTACTTAACTAAATTATGCTGTGTGAATAAAGGGGACAATAGTGCGAAGTGATCAAAAAGGGTTATTATATATATACATATATATATACCTGCAGGTTTTCAATGCAAAACTGATGTCCATACATATCAATAGCTGATAGGAAGATAGACTCTACTTGGTTATGGCGAAGCTCATATGATGGCAAATGGGAGGCAATAAGAACCTAGAGTGAGAGCAAAATAAGAGGCATAAGTTCCCAAGGGAGTGATTATTCTAGCCTCCTATTAGGTAGCTGATACAAAAGCAATAAATATAAATCTGTAAGTGCAGGCATCAGAGATAAAAGAAACCAAGTCAAACAACTTCTAGGTCCTGCAGCATAAAGTCAATGCTACCAAATACGGAATCTCAGTTGACTTTCATCATGATTTGAGTTGTGGGCAATTTCCCATGGGAGGTGGGGTGGGGGGAGGGAGAGCTTCAATCAAGTTCCATCAGTGCATGTGATTTACCATTGCAAAGCTGCTAGTCCTAGGAACTGCATGACTAGCTGTTAATTGGGAATCAGATCTGGCAGAGAGCAGCTGTGGGGAAGGTGGATATAGGATGGCTAGCCTTTGCAACTCTGAAGTAGAAAGGCAGACAAGGAAAAGCTGATTTGACAGTCCCAGATACTGAGCACCAAGAGGGCATCAGGAAGCAACACCAATGTATGTGAGAAGCAGAGAAAGTGAAAGCAGTGTCACAAAAAAACAGGGACACTGTGGGACCTGAATACCCTCAGCAGGTCACTGAGAGGTTCAATAACTTTGAGTAGTTCAGTGACATGGATACAATCGTAGAGAAAGAAGAAGGTCACTGAACAGCTTCAAATACTGCCTCTTGTCAGTGCCCAAGCACTGAGACACAAAGGGAGCACCAACTCTCAGCTTCCCTGCTGAAACCTTTTGGAATGGAAATGAAGACTACAGGGTGAAACTAACTGGACTTCTCTGGGGTTGTCCTGATTGCTAGCATCTAAGATTCATTTCATTATCTTTTTGCTTTCCACACTTGATTATTTCCTATCCACTTAACAGTTCCATCTGTTTCTATGCTTCCTTTAGGAAGTGAGAAATACTGAGTTCATTTCTTCCTCTTGTTTCCTTTCTTCCGCCTGACCCTATTTATTATCATAGGGATATTAGGGAGAGTGGGGAACAATATCAGGATTTTATAACTGGAAAGGAGCTCCTACTTTAGAGACTCATCATTAATCATTTCCTTTCTTTAAAAAAAAAAAACATATTAGAACATTTGCTGAGAACAATGTGGCATACACAGAAAACATGATGCATGAACTTTGTAAGGTGGTTAAGTAAAAGCTCACTTTCTAGATCTTCCCAACTATGAAAACCAGCCATCCTTCAAGATAACAAACAACTGTCCTTACCTGACGGGCCCGAAGTGCCACTTTAGCATTAGTGGTCTTACTGAGTTGAGTTAGTTCAGTGAGGATAGTCAGCAGCTCATCAGTCAGAGTAGGGTCCCGGCCACATAACTGATCCTAATTGTTAATGTGAAAAAGTACAAATGCATCTACATTAATAAAAATTGCAGTGGAAGGACTCTGAGATAGGAAAAGGCAAAGAAAAAAAAGCTGCATTATTAAGAAAATGTAACTTCCTGTTACTTTTATTCCAAACAGTTTGGTAAAAATGATCCCAATTTCTAAGAAGGAACAGCCCAAATCTCTTAAGTTATTCAGATTCAAAATTCTTAACATATTTCTTTATAAATTAACACTATACTTTTAACATGCAGTAGAAATCATCAAAGACCACTAAATAGGATCAAGGGGATCAAGGGGTGAGAAATAACAGATGATGTCTCAAAGTTTTAAGAGGTTTTTAAATGAGGTAGAGAATAACAGCCTTCTGTTCCCTCTGCCACTATGAGAAAAAAGGTAGAATAAGGCAAAAGGAGCCACCCTGGCAGTTGTAATTCTACTAACCAAATCTCTGACATCCCAGGAGAATATGAAACAGAAACAGGATAAGTTATTCTTTTATAAATATACACTAACTAAAAACACCATCTCATATTCTGACAACTCTACATGCAAAATCATTTAATTCAATTCCACGACTTTAAACATGGTGAATTCTAAGCTGGACTGGAGGAAAAACAAATTCTTAACATACAATTCATAATTCATTTATTATTAGGCTCTGCTTCCAAAAAGTTTAAAATGTTAATAAAAATCCCTATTATATTCTGAGAAAAAAATTCTACTGGAATCCAGTGGAATATCATCTTATTCCCTAAATTCATCTATTATTTAGGTAATTTCTATGTAAGCTCAAAAACTCTAAGTGCAGTTTTTATAAATGTCTGCCCTTTTAAAGATTTTACAAAGCTACTCATATTATAAATTTTAATACATCATCATTAAAAACATATTCATTTAGATATTGCTTCCTCTACTCAGATTCTGAAATAACTCTGAATCTTCATAGTGAATCTTCCATGTGTGACAAAAGACCATGTGCATGTATCTATGTGCGTGCATATGTGTGCACGTGTGTGTTGCTGGAGATAAAAATCTTTTTAATCTGCTTCTTTTTAATCTCCTCATTCCTTGATAACCAGCCCTTTTCTTGAAGACTATCTATTTCCTACTTGGACATTCTTTACCACACTCCTTCACCACAGCAGTATAAATCAAAATGCAGAACTTGGCTTTGGGGGTAGACACACATTTTCCAAAATACTTTTTTGAAAACACCCTCAATGTTCTATATCACAGATAAATACTTTAGTAATAGCCAACACTGTTAATCTCTTGAGATGCTTTATTTTATTAATATATGTCTGTATTTAATACTTAATTCTTTTTACACTCACTTTTCCCTTCCCTCCATCTCCATCCTCTCCCATCCATTTTTTCCCCTAATTTTGAGAAAATGATTCAGAACACAGGACTCTGATTTTCCAATCCACTGAAGAAAGATCTGTTCCAACTCTCTAAAGTCATAAAACTCATGATTTACAGTTAAGAAAGTAATAGCTTAGTAGCATAAGTGCTTGCCTGGCAAGCACAAGGGCCTGAGTTCAATCCCCAGTACTGGGGAAAAAAAAGGTAGTTAAGAAAGTACAACTATTGTCAACTACTGTTTTGTTTTTACCCATCAGAGTGAGTAAAGCAAAAACTGCTACTAAGGCAGATAGATCCAAGACTCTTGAATACTAAAAGATTTCTTCCACTTACCCTAAGTACAAAAGCAAAGAGGAACAAGAAAATGTAACTAAGTTCTATCTTTTGCTAAGAATAAATATGTGGAATTTCCTAGGAATGTATAAATACAGACCTTTTGAGATGTGAAAAATGAGGCACAGTAAGAACAAACCACTACATCCATTAGTGGTCAAATTGCTACTGATTTGCAGGTTTTCCATTCAAATAGTAGTTTGTCCATCACATAATTAATAGAAAATTATGTATAGAAAATACTTTCTCAATGTTCTCCCGTCCCTGACCTAGACATAGTGATAAAATCCTGAAAGAAACCATCAGTTTTCTTCAGAGCCACTCATTCAACAATGCAAACATCCAGCAAGAAACTTATGGCCCTCTATCCTGAATATTAGTTTTCTGGCACCTGTGTAGCTAGCCCAATATCACCATCTAATCTTGGTGACATTTTGACAAAGCCATTAAAAGGCAGCTAAGTAGCAAATGTGTTTCCTCAACATAACACAGTTCATTTAAAGAAGCAACCCACTGATTCTGGGATTACAGGTCATTTGCAAAAATCAGAATTCCCTTTCAGCAACAGTTAAGACTGGGACAACATAGGTCTTTTTGTTTTTATTCTTGTTTGAGATGACTGGATTTTCGGAAATATAATAAATGTGGTTCAGTTCAAAACTATACCTAAACTTATACAGCTGACTGACAGAAAAGCTCAAATAGTTCGACATGACCTTAGCATCCTCATCATTAAATGCCTCTGAGGGACACAATTCAAAATGAAAAGACTATAACCTTGTGTGTAATGCCCTCAAGACATTAACAACTGTTCAACTGTGTAAGGCCCTAACCTCAACAACAATAATAAACTGGTAGCTTCTTCCAGTCACACTTGAACTCTCTGACATTCCAGAGTCTTTGAGGCAGATTTAACAAGAAATTGCTAATAAAAATCTTAATAAACTTCAGATCAAACCATTAAGATTTTTCTTCTTAAACACTGGATGAATTATATGCAGTCATGTTAAAAATGAAAAGAGAGGCACTTGATTAACATGTTAGATGTTCCCTGTCTAAAGCAAAGCATATGCATAGTATTTATATGAAAGGACATTTGTGTGGACTGTACCAAAACTAAGACTTAAGCAATTAAGGATCAGACTATTTAGCTTCTAAGGGATTACAAGCTATGACACTTTATTTCTACCACATAATGTAGTTAACAAATCCTTTAAATAGTTGTAAAGCAAACACAATGTTCTCTCATTACTAAACTTTTACCTATAATTTTAGGGTTCAGCAATAAGATAGACTATAAGGTAAGCATTTGGGAACCTGAGCTACATAGTAAATTTAAGTCCAGCCTAGATTACATACTGGGACCCTATCTAAAAATAATATATAAATTAATTAAAAAAGAAGAGCTTTCAAAAAGTGAATTTATTATTGGTTATTCAGATTTTGTTTTTGTTTGTGGTACACTTTCTCCAAATGGAGAAAAACTGACAGGACTCTGGCCTTTTGTTATTTTATTTTCCATATGGGGTAAAAGATTAGAAATTTGCTTGAGTCCTTGAGGCAAATTACTACGCTATTTATGTTAATTACTGGGGGAAATGAAGGCAAATCTTCACTACAGCAGCCTGATTTCCTTGATCCTTTCTTCTAGGCCCAATGATCACAGAAATCATCACCTAGCTCAGCAAAGCACACCATCAACAGTCCTACTCCTAGAAAACGGAGATCGGAATGCTGAGCACAAAACCATCAATCAGGAAGCCAAAGTAAGCAAAGAAAGGGAAACCAGAGGAGAACACAAGCTGGGGAAATTGAAATGCCACCATCTCTCTGTGACATCTGTAAAAGACCACATAATCCTAAGGACTAAAGTGGCTCTTACCAGCTACTACCATTAATGCAGATGATGGGGAAGGGGAAACAACAGCTGGCTGCTGTCAAAAGAAAAAAGAGGAAGTCATGTCTGGCATTCAATATCAGATCAGAGAAAAGAGTGCCATCTGAACTTCCCCGGATCTATTTATCAGTGCTCACTGGCTCAAAGCTTAGTCACATCAATTAGCTTTATAATTTCCAAATCTCTGAGATGGGGTGAAAGTAACTGATATCTGAAAAGAAATTAATAATATACAAACCTACATATACCATTATGTTTATTGAGTCTTGTTTTGTTTTTAAACAAAAAATGTAAAGATGCCAAAAGAGAGAAAAAGATAAATTCAGCTTCCTGGTTTACATCTTCAACCTTTCATCTATTCTTTGTATTTTTTTTCCTCCTGCTCTTCTATTCTATTCATCCAAACCCAGATAATATTCTTGCTCCCCAACCCTCAAAGAGCTTAGCACACTGGAAAGAAAGTTTGTGCACTACCTATACAGGTAAGAAGTAATCAAGATGACAAGCTAAGGGTAAAAAGAACAGCACCAAGTCAGGGTCCTATTGGTTTCTGCCTGTCCTGGCTGGCAAAAGCAGAAAGCAAAGCCTCAAACCAGTTCTCTGACAGGGCCCAACGCCTCTGCAGCACCCCCCCCGTGTAATTACACACTTGAGTGACTGGACTCTGAAGAAAATTGAAGGCCTGAGCTCCGAACAGCTGCCATTTTCTCTCTCCATCACACTAGCGTGATTACTTGAGAAATGAACAGCCCCGGCTCAAAGCTACTCCAGAATTCTCAGAGGAAATATGGCTCCGTGTTCCAATAATGAGATTCTTAAGGCAAGCGTTACTTACAATCACTCCGCAAAAGGAGCGAGCTGAGCCCCTATATCTTACAAATTAGAATTTAAGAAACCCAGTGATGGCCCTGGATGATCATTACTCTTCTGCTACTCCAAGGATTCTGGGCTTAGATCTATTTTTAGTGCAGAAAACTGTTAAGTTCTTTAAAAGGTAATCATAATAAGATGAAGATTTCACCACAATTGGCTTCCTATAAAGGCAAATTCCACCCCACTCTAGGTCTAAACTGACAGAATATTCTCTCCTCGCACAGATACCCTTTTTAACCAGAAAGTTGTAGCTATATTCAAATGAGAATTAACAATCCTTGCATTAAAATTTGGAAAGGGAAAAAAAAGTCATAGATAGATTTCTTTCTTCTTTGAGAAAAAATTTATAAATTGTCATAAATTATGTAATTGCTTTGCTGAAAACTGTCACTCAGTGAAGCTGAAATATCCCACAGTACCCATATACTGTATTTTTCCTTTCTCAGATGTATCTCCTATTTCCTCACCATCCACTCATTCTAGGGTAGCAAAGGTAATGAGTTCTCCCTGTAATTACATATTCTAAAAAGTCGTCAGTCTAAAGTGTTATATCCTTTAGAGTTAACTAGGGAGGCAGATAAGTGAATGAGTGGCAATGCTGTTAACCAGTATAAAATAAAAAATGGTAGTCAAGCTTTATGATGGTTTTTCTCCTCTAAGAGGAAATGATGGAATTAAAGTACCACAAAGGGACAGGAAAGGAAACTCAAGGAGTAAAAAGGTACTATTGTCTCACCAAAACATAAATATGCAGCAGCAAGACAATTGCTCAGGACTGACTATAGCATAAAACACTCTAAATTTTTTTCCCATTCTTCTTGGATTTCTAGAATTAACTCAACCAGAAAAATCAAGGAATGAAGGACTTGCAAATCATCTTTAAAAATCTCCAAGCACATAAAACCCCTGCCTCTTTCCCAGCCAAATGTGTATTAGTCATACTCACATTTACAAGTCTCATTCCTCATTCCCATTTCTGGTAATTTTTTGTTAGTAGGTTGCAGGGGAAAAATAATGTGTAGTATCAATACAACAACCTGAGCTTAGATTTTAAAGTAAATAAAACAAAAATGGGTCAAAGAAATCGCAGAATACATTTATATTTCTTTGGTAGAGAGGAACAGTACTGAATTTCTAATAATATTTTTTAAATATAAAAGCCACCGCTTATATTTATGGAACAAACAAGAATTAAGATGAAAGACTACAATGGCTACAAAAGAATTCTCTATAAAGCTACTGTCATGATGCCAAAGGGAAGAGGAGGCACAAAGAATTTCTAAATATTAAAGAGATATGAGTTCCTGGGTATATTATATGTTCACAGTAAAAACAAGTTGTTTTCTAGTGGAAGCTTCCTTCAGATCAAGGATAAAGGCAGATGTGAGAAACTTCTAGCCCACAACCCAATCTTCAATCATGCCATACTATAAAATGCAGTAACTTTTGCTTTGACCACAGCTACCAGAAGTAAAAAACTACGTATCATCATATATCACTACTTTTTCTTACGAGTTCTGAAAAATGATACTCACAATAAGCATTGTGACCAGAAGATTCTTTTTGGTGACTTGAGCATGAGAGAAGATGTAGTTTAGCACAGTGTTCATGTCACTTTTGTTCTCTTCCCGGAGGGCAAACACACATTTGTCATAGTGACCTGCAAGCAGTAAGAAGGCTCACAGTTACACAGTATGTGTTGGTTTCTTAATGTTTGTAATTTATCTGATAGGCAGTGAGAAAAAACATCTTAAGAACTTTCTTAGATGGGGAGTAAGGAGATAGTTCAGTAGAATAAGCGCTTGCCTGGCAAATGCAAGGGTCTGAGTTTAATCCCTGGCTCTACAAAAAAAAAAAAAAAAAATTCTTGCATGGATATGCACAAAAATGGCACTTGGGTCAGTGAAGGAACACTAGACTAGAACTCATGTACATCTGCATGTAAGACCTGGGCTCAGCCAAGTATGGTGGTGCATGCCTATAATCCCAGTACTGTGAAGGACGAGGCAGAAGAATAATAGCAAGTTGGAGCCTAGCTAAGTAACTCAGTAACTCAGTGAGACTGTCTCAAAATAAAAAAAAAAAAATAAAAAGAGCTGAGGGGGAGCTCAGAGTGAAGGCCTCAAGATTAATTGCTAGGGCTACAAATTAAAATTAAAAAAAAAAAATAAAATAAAACCTGGGCACAAGGCCTAGCTCTATTACCAACTTCCTTTGTGCTTTTGAGCAAACTGTTTCATTGCTCTAGGCTTCAGTTTCACTATACTAAGTAAACTGGTAGCCAGGCCGAATCATGCAGGCCGGTAATCCTAGCACCTGGGCGACTGATCACTGAGGCAGGAGGATCACTAGACTACATAGTGAGTTCAAGGCCAACCTAAAGTACCTAGTGAGACACTGATTCAAAACAAAACAAAAATAATTAAAAAAGGGGACTGCCTTAAAAAACGGTTTGGGAAGAACTCTAACCAATGCTTAATCTAACCTTTTTCATTTAGCTTCACAAAATGATTTTCTTAGAGAAGAGGATTCTGCTGATTAAAAAGAAATGTCAGTACCACTAAATTTGATCTTTAAGGTCTAGTCCTGCTTGATATTCCGGTTTCATGTCTGACATACTGAAAACATTTCATCCTAACTATACAAGGAATAATTTTAATTCAAATTTATCCATAAGGCTGCCTCAGGTAGGTTGGTACTAGGTAGAAAGTTATGTCTAACATAAACTTCTGTAATACTGTAATGTATATTTATAATAGGATATAAGAAATATTATTCAGTTCTGGGAAAACATCTTACCTCAGAATCAAGTTTCTAAATAAAAACAAAAAAACATGTTTAAATATTCTCAAGGGTCAGAATTTTAGGAAATTATGAAAATACTAAAATATTACCACCTCAGTTCAGATTGCATGTTAAATTATAAACCAGAACAGTGATGTTCAAACTACATTACCATGATTTCCTACAAGTGGACCAAAGCAAATTTCATATATCTATTTTAAATATCAGAGATTGACATACATATTTTTCTTTCAAAATGAAAGTAAAATATGCCAGATATTGAGGCTTTGTAATCTGACCTCTCAGAAAGATGGCCAGATAGATCAGCAGACTAAAGTGTCTGATTAGGCAGAGCAGAGCAGGCATGACAGCCCCGCTCCTGGGGCACACTAAGACTGTGACACTAAGACTGTGATTGAAACTCAGTGTGGTGGAACATCCCTGTAATCCCAGCACTTGGGAGGCTGAAAACAGGAGAATCACTATGAGTCCAGTCTACATAGTGAGATCTTGTAGACCCTGTAAGTAGAAATATAAAAGAAAAATCCTACCCCTCAGGAGACTGAAAAGAAGTTCTACTCTGAGTTTAAGGCCAGTCTAGGCTACATAACGAGTTCAAGATCTGTCTGAACTACACTGTGAAAGTTGGCATCAAAACAAAGGAGGAAATTAAGGTAAAATATATTTGAAAAAAAAAGCAGTCAAAAATACCTAGAAAGCTATAAATTTCATAAAAGGTCCAATTAAAGCAAAATGGAAACTATTTTAAAAACTGGCTGCTTTTAGGGAGATCAATTGCCTAGCTTTTATAAGGCCTTGCAAACAATCTACAGAGTTCTAAGGAAAAAATTGATTATCCTATATAAATTCGTATGTTCTTCTATCAAGATAGTTTTGGGTGGGCTGGCAAGATGGTTCAACAGTCTAAAGCACCTGCTTAGGAAAGCTTAGGCAACCGCAGGGACAGTAGTTCAATCCCTGGCCCCACATGCTATGCCAGCTCTACCCCCAGGGCTGAGACGGCCATAATAAAATTTAAAAAAGAAAAAAGAAAAAAAAAGTTTTAGGGGCCAGCAAGATAGCTTGGCAGATTCAAATGCCTGCTTAGGAAGGTACAGGGACCAGGGTTCAATCCCCGGTAGGCCCATGCTAGCCCCATCCCCTGGAGTGTGCTGAGACAGCAACTGAGACAGACATGGTAATACATGCCTGTAATCCCAGCACTGGGGAGGCTGAAAATAGGAGAATCAATATGAGTCCGATCTGTATAGTGAGACCCTGTAGATCTTATACTAAATAATTTTTAAAAAGATAGTTTTGAAGTGATAACATAAATGTGTTTTGCATTATGAATTACTAGGATCTGGGGAAATAAAAAAATATACTTACTTAGGGTGGGAGGAAACATTACAGAAAGAAAGCATTAGTGTTAACTATTCCCTCCCCTCCTTTTTACTACTGAGACAAAAAAATAGTTCCTTCTTAAGGATTATTGTCCTTAAGAACATAGATAGATAGACAGATAGATAGGTAGATTCTATCTATTTATATATATATATGTATAGAAAATCTATACTAATAGTTTATTCCAAAGGTACTAAATTTTCATAGAATACCTTCAGCATGTATGAATAATCTATGTCCTTCATTACAATTACCAAACTAAGCTTCATACTATTCTTTTGCTTTTATTTATATTTACCATCAAACTATGTACAACTTCATTTTTTCTGGTTTTGAACTTGACAAAAGATGAAATTGCATAGCTCAGTACAAAGGCCCTGAGTCCAACCCCCCGCACCACAACAAATACATGAATAAATTAATGAATATTTTATAAGTTGCTTTTCTGAATCTACTGCTCTACCCTAAATACAATTGAATTTTATATGCAATCTTTGTGTCTAACAAACTCGTTAGACTTTAAATAATTTGTTTTCCAATTAAACAGACTTTAATTTGATTTTGTGAAAAAAGATTATAAGTGGTCAGCCAAGTCTTTTACATTTGTGTGGCTGCCTATGAGTTTCAGAGAGAGAACTTGTAATGTGAAATGCTATGTAATCAAGAAGACACTTTTCACATGACTACTGGAAGGCAATCCTTCCCATTCATCACTTAACAATCACAAAAAACATGTAACAAACAACTGAAATTTGAGTCCATGGTTATTAAAACATATAGCACTGGAAGCCTACTACTTTTTCCCCTGAAACCTGTGGTCTCAATTTCAACATCTTAAACATTTTAAAATAAATACACTTTAAATAATTTAATAATAAATTTGAGAGTTTTCTTAGCCTTCCAAGAAGACATCATATCTATCTTTGAATAGTTAAACCTCTTTATTTCTTTTCTGGTGTTATTACTCTGGCCAGGATATCCATTAGAGAAGTTGTGGTAGCAAACATCTTTGTCTTGCTCTTGATCTTAAAGAGAATGCCTTATTTTACCACTATGTATGATGCATCCTATAGATTTTTTTTTCTTGGTCCCTTTGACAAGATAAAAAAGTTCTACTTTATTCCTAGTTTCCAAAAGTTTAGCATAAATGAATATTAAGCTTTGTCAAATGTTCTTCTCCCTTGTCTGACTTGCTGATCATGCTTATTCCTTTTTTAATCTATTAGAGCATGACAAATTACACTGTATGATCCCCATACTAAACAACCTTGCATTAGTGAGATAAAACCTCCCTAGCTGTGTGTGTTATCTTATACACATCTAGGTTCAGTTGGCTAATATCTACATGGAGAATTTTGCTAGTCATGAGTAGCAGAGACATCTTTTAAAAGATGAAAAAAGGAACAGAACAGACCAAATTTTAGGTACTGTTTCAAATTCTGTGGTGTTTCACTGCCATCTTGTGGCAGGCAAAACCAATGGTACCCAGCTCTAAAACTTAGCTGCAATTTTTCACTTAAAGACTATAGATACTGTGAAAGGGAAAGAAACAGCTCAAAAGAAAGAACAACTTGAATAAGGGAAAGGAAAAAAGAAAGAAGGGAAATATATATGTGATAGCTAATATAATTGTAGTACAGAAAGGAATGGTTAATGCTTAATTTTTTTTGACCAGTTTTATATGCTGGTACTTGGTAATCTGAAAAGCTACTTCGAAGACAACAACATAAAATATAACAATTGTTGAATTCCTATTATTTTGTTTTTGGAAATTTTGTATTGTTTCTAATATTTTTAATTTTTTAAGACCCTTTAAAATAAAAAAAAAAAAATCCAGAGAGAGTGTGACTGGGCATGGTGGTGCACGCCTGTAATCCCAGCTCTTGGGAGGCTGTAAAACAGGTGGATCACTACAAGTCTGATCTAGTAGTGACAACCTGAATACCCTGTAGACTCTTCCCTAAAATGCACAAAATAAATAAATAAATTTTAATTAATAATTAATTAATTAAAATTTTAAAAGACCATAAATATTCAGGGGAGGTCTAGCGATAAATCCAGAGATAATTCCCACCTAAATGATTCACAGAAAGTACTGGAAGGAAAATCAGAGCCTTTCCCATATGCCTGTGGATGGATTACCTCTGAGAAGTAAATTTGCTAATTTAGGAATTTCTATTTCAGCTTAGTCAAGACTTAACCAATTTCATTATACAAGGTCAAGAAGATGTCAATAAAAAATACTAATCTCTGTTAGAAAAATTACCTCAGCAGGTGCACACCGAATACACAATTTCTCAAGCTGTTTTGCTGTCAATGCAGTATGGTGGTTTTTGTGTATGTGTGTGTGTGTGGTTTGGTTTATAAGGTAGTAGTAAAAGGAGAAAGTTGGTGAGCAGAATGTGTTTGCGATACATACTGGCAGTGCCAGTAACCCCAGCACTCCAGAGGCTGAGGCAGATGGACCATAAGTTTGAGGCCTGCCTAAACTATAAAATGAGACACTCAAAATACTCCAAACCTCCCCTGCCACCAAGGAAGAGGCGATAAAATAGTTTGGCTCTTTAACAGTCCTACAAGGATAGTTTAATTTGGCCACTGAAATTATAAATTTTCTTAAAGATTCCTCAAGAGGAAATTTACCATTCTGAAATTGTGTCTCTACTCGTAGGTACTGCCGGAGCAGATCCATCACCACAGCCTTCATATGGCCTCGAATGCCACTTCGGTATCTAAGCAGACAGAAAAAGTCTTCAGTGAAAAAATCAATAGGCAAACACTATTAAACAATAAACCTAGGGGCCTGGCAGGATGGCTCAGTGGTCTAAAGCACCTGCTTAGGAAAGCTTAGGCGGCTGCAGGGACCACGGTTTGATCCCAGGCACCACACGCTGCGCCAGCCCCTGAGCCGGCCATAAAAATAAATAAATAAACAAACAAAAGTTCTGAAACAAGAATAAACAAACAAACAAACAAACAAACAAACAAACAAACAGACCTAGAGGCCAAAATTACTTCCTAGATTTTCCCTTGAACAGCTTTCCTCTGAATACATGGCAGGATAAGGACAAGCGTAAAATCAACCAAGCAGATGAATTAAAACCTCAAGTAATTCTCAAGTAATGAATTAAAACCTAAAATCTGCAAATGAGATTTTCTATAAAGGATAAGAGAAAAAGGAAAATAAAAACAAAACAAAAAAGCCTCATATTTCTACCTAATAACCTGATTCAATTCCTATTATATTCTTATTTATTTATTTATTTATTTATTTATTTATTTATTGTGATACCAAGGTTTGAACTCAGGACCTTGCACTTGCTAGGCAAGTGCTTATTCTATTCCTATTGCTAAGTAGAAATTACTGCCACACTCTTAAGAGGGCAGAGATTTCTGAAAATTTTTCAGTTTTCAGTATGTTATGAATTTCTTTTTAGTACAACTGACTCATTAAACTGAAAACAGCTCACATAATGACACAAAACTATAATCCCAGCACTAAGGAGGCTGAGGCAGGAGGATTGCCATGAGTTTGAGGGCAGCCTGGTCTGCGCAATGTAGTTTAAATCCAGCCTGCACTACACAGTGAGACACTGTTTCAAAAAACAAAACAAAACAACAACAAAAAAAAATATGTATGTCAGACTGTGCTAGATGAAAAAATTGTGATCTTCACCAAAGAAACAATAGAATTGCTGTGCCTTAATGATAGGTTGAAACCGGAAATACTGAAATACAGTTATATAACAATCCTAAGATTATTTTAAAAATAAATATAAGGTATCTTCTCAAGCATTAAGTCAGATCTGATCATAATCACTTAAAAGAAAGGTGTAACCATACACAGCACAGGAATATGGGGTTACATATAATTACCTCTGTACTAGTTGAACAATGCTCTGAGTGTTCATAAAGAAAACTTCCCGTTCAGATTTCCGGTTCAGTGTAGCTGCATGACTATCTAAGATGTTGGCAATCTAAGGTATAAGAAAGGAAAATAAAGCACAATCTAACAAAGGACCCAAAGCATCAGTCTCTACAGCACCATTAGTAGGAATCTTCTTAGTTATAGCACTCCAATTCCTACCTTAACATGTTGGCAGCAGCTGGAAGTCACCAGACATAGTTTAGGGCCTTACACTGTACTAAGCAAGCAACTTCTGGTTCTTATGAATCTTTGATTCCAATGGAATCATGACAATATCACAAGAATTACCATCTACCTGGAGGCTCTGACAGACAGCATCTACTTAAGTTGAAATCCACGTTCTACTCATTTGCTCAGCTTTTACTTCTTATATAAACCTACTTTACAGGTAAAATAGATGGGAATATAGTTTAGTAGTAGAGCACTTGCCTAGCATGCATGAGGCCCTGGGTTTAATCCCAATTACCACAAAGGAAAAAAAAAAAAGTGCTAGAGAAAGGGAGGAGAAAAATATAGGCAGGGGTTAAAAATACTGCTAAGCAAGTAAAGAAGTCTTTGATAATAAAATTATCATTATTTCTCTCACCTTATGTTTATGAATATACCTCTAATTAGAGAACAACTCTAAGAACAAGTTACATGGATTACACAGCTAACGCATGCTTTTATCATGCTTAATATTTCATATGCATGGCTTTCATTATTGAGCTCATATCCTAAGGCAGTTTTGGGAAAAACATACTTAAAACTGTTAAAGCCAACATCAAGAAGTAAGGAGGATCTAAACAGAACAGAGGTTGGGGAAATAGCTCAGTAGAATAAGCGCTTGCCTGGCAAACACAAGGACCTGAGTTCAATCCCCGGTTCAGCCAAAAAAAAAAACAAACAGAACAGAATCTGACAACATGACCTCCAGTGGCAGCAGTGTTACCCTATAAATACCTGCTGGCTGGGAAACTGACAGAGGACTGATGTAATATTGCTAGCATACTGAGCCATTTCTTTCTTGATTGACTTTTCCACATTGAGAGGGATACGGCCAGAGACACTGGTCATGATATCTTGCAATTCTAGGAGAGGCAGAGATGGATCTCTGAGGGTCTTCATCAAGCGTTCCACCCAGTCTTTTACCTGGAAAAAAAAAAAAAAAAGCAAATAGTATCTACAGTTATAATCTCCCAAATAAAATGAGATATCTGAATTCACTATCACTTAATATTACTTTAATAAAGTGACTGCCTGAAAAGTGCAGGGTCCTGAGTTCAGTCCCCGGTACCACAAACAAAACAAAACAAAACAAAACAAAACAAACAAACAAACAAAAAATTTAATGCTTCAGAGTATCCACCCATTGTGGTACAAACTTGTAACCTCAGCACTCAGGAGATTGAGGCAGGAGTATTGCCCTAAGTTCAAAGCTAGCCAAAATATAGAGCAAGACCCTGTCTAAAAAAACCCCACGTAAACCCAGTTGCCACATGGAGGTGGGGGAGCAGAGTAAGCATCAAACAATGGCTCTGTTCTGTTTTTAAATTTTTTTTTTTTTAAATTTGATACAGGGTCTTGCTATGCACCCTGGACTCACAGTGATCCTCTTGGCTCAGCCTCCCCAGCTCTGGCAGCACAGTGTGCCCAGGGTTCCAGGGCTAACACAGTATGTGGTTCTCGGGATCAAACTTGTCCTTGCACTTGCCAGGCAGGCACTTTGACGAAGAAGCTATCTCCACAGCCCTCTATTCTTTGTTTTATTTTTTATTTTTATTTATTTATTTTTTTTTTTTGAGACAGGGTCTCGCTATGCAGTTGAGACTGGTCCTGAGCTCACTTTTGTAGCCCAGGCTGGTCTCGAACTCGCACCAATCCTCCTGCCTCAGCCTCCCGAGTGCTGGGATTACAGGCGTGAGCCACCACGCCCGGCTTATTCTTTGTTTTAAAAGGAAGCAATCCCAACTAAATGTGAAATGCATGAAAGAATAAGAAGCAAGGATTTAAAGACTGAATCCCACGACAAAAAAATGAGACAATTCTAGGCCAAAGAAATTTTTACCATCCTTCTAAAATATCCTCGAAACTTTATTTTGGAGAATGGGCAACTCATTTTTATAGCCCTTCCCCCAGGAAAGTTGATTCATACCCTGCTGCTAAAGAAAGGATCTGGAAGGCAGTATCCATTCATTACATTGACCAGATTATCCAAGACATAGTGGAACACTCGATGGAGCTTCTCGCCTCTAAGTGCTGTGCTCTGGATCCGTGGCAAACTACCGGTATGAAGCTCAGCCTGTCAATCCCAAGAAGAAAATATTGTTCATTACCTTCTGTTCAGGTACAACACACCACTGCACCTCAGAGTCATCATTCAAAATCAAGACTTCCCATCAACATATCTCCTACTAGGAAAGACAGCAGTGGAAGAAGCAAAACAAGCCTGTTTGCATTATTATATTAATTCTTGCAAATTCTATTTGTACAATATGATAGACACAACTACAAACCATACAGACAGAGGCAAAAAGAATGTAAGTAGAATATCAGGCAAACTGAACACTACACCTTCCAAACTATAATGCTCTTTAGCTTTTTTTTTTTTTTGTCTTTTTGAGACAGGGTCTCGCTATGCAGTTGAGGCTGGTCCTGCACTCACTTTTGTAGCCCAGGCTGGTCTCGAACTTGCACCAATCCTCCTGCCTCAGCCTCCCGAGTGCTGGGATTACAGGCGTGAGCCACCATGCCCGGCTAATGCTCTTTAGCTTTTGAGGGCAATAGTCCTTTTCTTCTCACCTGCTGAACCTTGCTGGGGTTGTCCAACTGCATTTTGGCTATTACACAGCCAGGGTCAAGAGCTGCTCCGGGTCGTTTGACATAATGGATACAGCCAGATTCTGCAGCTGTTAAAGTCATCACCATCTTCATTACCTATCGTAGAAAATGTACACATGAGAATATAAATGATTTTTTTTTTTGCGGGACTGGGGTATGAACTGACAACCATGCACTTGCCAGGCAGGCACTTGTGCCACGGAGCTATCTCCCCTGTCCCCATCAATGTTTTTAAAAAGATCAGATTTTCCCTTTATATCTGCATCTAATTTATCAACACGCTCAAAAGTGTAATCTATTAAAATCTACAGATTTTGAGGTGAGGAATTAGAACACTTATTAGAATCCAGCTTTAAAGAGTAATGACAATTACTAACACTACAACTGCTTTTAACTTTTAAATCCACTCTGTCTTAATTTGTGATTTTGCCCATCTGTCCTTAGAAGTAATGAACAATTCAGATATCTCACATCAATAGATCCGGTACTCTCCGAACATCTACTGAAGATATCCAGGAGACTAAAACCTAAGGACTACATTTCTACTTTTCTCTACTAACCAACCCTAGCCAAGTACATGTTCTAAAATGTTTTAAAAAAATCTTTTGCTGTGTCACCGGTTTAGGTCCTACTCATTTCTGGCTCAGAGTATTTTACTTCAAAAATCTCTTAAGAGATTTCTCTTCTTGCTGTCTACCTCCAATAAAGTCCCCAAATACAATCATTCAAGAAGCCAAATCTCATTGGCTTTTTTGTCTAACACCCATCAGTGATTCCCCACTATTTTCAACATAGTCTAAACTTACTGGTACAGAAAATTTGATCCCTCACAACCTCACATTCAAGGCCTCACACTGCTTCTTTGGCATGTGTGCCTGACACTTCCCATTCAATCTTACTCCATTCTCAATCAATATGTGTAGCTCCTAAATATAGAACATTCTTTCTTGGTTTCTGTGTCTTTATATACAGCATTCCCTTATCTTTAAACATTCTCTGATCTAGTACTAGCTATCTTTAAAAATTTAGATCAAATGTGCCCTCTTTCAGGGCATTTTTCTTTACTAAGAACCTTCAACACGGGAGAGGTAATCTGCATTTGTGCTTTATTCTCTCAGAATTCATAGTTCATCAATTGTTCTGTGCCAACTCCACCTAACATATTTTTTCGTTATAGCTGGCAGTTATACAACATCTAACATTCAGTAGGTGTTATTGCCTAGTATTCATTTTTAGAGCCAGTTTCCTCACTTGGCAAAGAAAACCAGTGAGCTTTTTCATTATAAAATCTTAAGGTTCACAACCTGAATTAAACCAATGGATGTTCTTTCTTTTTCTATTCATTTGTTATTTTTTAGTTTGAATTTATTCCAGCCAACCGTTTTCCTAAACTCTCTTGGATGACCCAACAATCTATTCACCCCCTGACCTCAATCTCAGCGTAGCACTGGCCAGCAAACACATGGCCTCCATCCTCCACAATGTACTGGATTAATTTTCCTGCAGAAGGTGAGCGCATCACTGATGGGTCATTTTCCTTCTCAAACACACAGGTTTTATTGCCAATTGTGATGCGATATCTAGGAGATAAACGGGAGTGTGTGAACCAATAAAGTACCTCGGAATGTATAGAAGAAAAGCAGAAAATGTCATTCTTAAAAAAAAAAAATCTGAAAACTTTATTCAATACATAAACAGGACCATTCCCTTTGTCATTCTTCATAAGTTTTTTTTTTTTTAATTTTTTTTTTCTTGTTTCAGAACTTTTGTTTGTTTATTTTTATGGCCGGCTCAGCCTGCCCTGAGGGCAAGGCTGACACAGCATGTAGTGCCGGGGATCGAACCAAGGTCCCTGCAGCTGCCTGCAGGTGCTTTAGACCAACCACTGAGCCATCCTGCCGGGTCCCCTTCATAAGTTCTTCCAAGAAGCGTCAGAATAAATAAATTCTGGTATATTCATTTAAGGAAACACTATATAGTCATAAAAAGAGTCACCTCTACTTTAAAATATACAAAGGCCAGCATGTCTGTAATTCCAGCACTCCCAGCAGATAAAGTAGGAGGATTCCTACAAGTCTGAGGACAGCCTGTGGGCTACATAGTGAGCTCAAGGCCATCAGCAAGATCATGCCTCAAAAATGAGATAGAGGAATCGCAGCCGGTAGCAGAGCCCGGGCGCCCGCCACAGGTAAGCTGCCTGTGCCCCTCTGCCCCGCCTCTGCGTTCCTGCGACTAACTTCCTGTTCCAGCCCCTACACGAATCAGAAGTAGCAGAGCCCGCGCGCCGGCTGGGTCAGGATCCTTGGCCCGCCTTCCCCTCCCCCGCCCCCTCCCTTTTCTTTGAACCCCTCCAGCCGAAGCTCCAGCAACGAACCCATCAAACATCTCGTTTGGCAACCGATCTGGTCCACGAGCCTACCAGGACTACTCAATCCCAAAGCTCCACCTCCACCTACAGACCACATCCACCGGGCTTCACAGCAGCTAGCAGCCCGAGCTCCAACACAGAGTCAGGAACTACTGTAGAGGAACCAGCTTGGAGTCTCCAGATCAAACGCCCATAGACACAGCATAACACCACCAAAGTGCAGAGGTCGCTTCCATACAAAATAATAACAACAAGGAGTAGGAGGCAATCTCAGGGCCCATGAAGACACTATCATGGAAGAAAATGGGAATCATACAGATGAAACCTCTGAATTGGTAGCATCTGAGGCAGACACACAAGTGCAGAAACTTATAGAGCAACTGAGATCAGAGATAACATCTGAAGTAAAACAAGAAATACATGAAGTGGAAAAACGGCTGGAGAAACGTATAGAAGACATCAGAGCAAAAATAATATCTAAAGTTGACAAAGACATGCCTAAATCAATAGCATCCCAAGTAGGGGAACAATTACACAAAAGTAGAAAGGAGAACAGAACAGAAATAATCTCTGTATTAGAGAGAGAAAGGATAACCATAATGACAGACTTCAATACTAGAAGACATCGATAAAAAATTAGAGGAGAATAGAAAAATGATGGACTCCCTGACGGAGCAATATAGGAAAGACATAGATCGCATGAAACAGTTTCAAAGAGATATACAAGAAAATAAAACCTTGATCACAAGTTGGCAGAGCTGAATGAACGAAAATGAAGATAGAGTTTCCAACCATGAAGACACAGTTGCAGCCAGTGAAAGAGTAAGAAAGGATCTTTTAAAAACAACCAGAATGTAGGAAAAAATAATTCATCATCTGCAAGATGATGTGAAAATGAACAACGTGAGTTTAATGGGAATCAATGAGAAAGAAGGAGTCAATACAAATGATATAAAAAGAATATGGGCAGAAGTAATAGCAGAAAACTTCCCAAATCTGAGAAAACAATCAGACATTCAGGTAACTGAAGCCTACAGAACCCCAAATAACATCAACCCAACTAAAAACATGCCAAGACATATAATAGTCAAGATACCAGAAATCCAGC
>PVJA010006070.1:0-25810 GCA_004027025.1 Myocastor coypus
TGGAAAACAATACTACATGCTCCAGCACCTCAAAAAAAAGCAGGGGTAGCAATCCTCTTTGCAGACAGTCTAAACTTCAAACCAACACTGATCCAACGAAATAGAGAAGGCCACTACATACTGGTTAAGGGGAAAATTCATGATGAAGAGGTAACACTCATAAATATGTATGCACCCAACATGGGAGCAGCAAGCTATTAAAATTGTATTAGACAGTATAAGTATATGCAGAATTTTTCTTGGTTAATAAACTAATGTTTGTATCCACATATATATGTAATATGTAGGCACAGGGGATGTATGTGTGTACAGTAAATACCTAGGCTTATGAACTTAATATGTTTTATTATTTTGGGAAAGGTGCTTGTTTTTATGTTTGTGTGGGGAAAATAGCCATGATCATGTTTGTCGTGTAGAGTTTGTGAATGGAAGTAAAATTTACTGAATACTTTTGTTTATGATCTGAATTGTTTGTAGACAGATGGATTTGAAATTAATGATGTGGATTTAAAGGTAGATGGTAAACTTATGATTTATTTTAATTTAAAATTTAAAAATTAGTGTATCTGAGATGATGCAAATCATTGTCACTGTGATACATGTTGGGATAGAAATATTTTGGTAAATCTGAGCTGTAAATCTTCTTCATTTTAGTAGGTATTGGTAAGTGAGTCAGTTTAGTGGCATGTATCAGGTACATTTGGTAGTTCTGCTGATAAAGTTTTAGAAATTTATGCCTTTGTGAATACACAAATACACAAATTAAGATGTGAATACATCCTCCTGACATTCTTGTTCACTGAATGAAAAAGTATTTTCTGAAATCAGTAACATTAAAATGAATTAAAAATTTTAAAAATCCTTATATCATATTTTAAAGCCTTTCTGTTCCTGTAAGAGAGAAGTATGTATTTTGTAATGATAGTTTGCTTAGATTATCAATTCATGTTGCAATATTTATTGTATTTTATTTTATTTTGTGTTTTAGGGAAGGGTCTACAGGGTGCTCAGGGTCTCACTACTAGATCAAACTTGTAGTGATCTGCCTGTTTCCAGCCTCCCAATAGCTGAGATCACAGGCACGTGCCACCCCGCACACTCTCAATTGCCATCTCAGTGCGCCTCTGGGTGGGGCTGGCATGATAGCCTTCAGGATTGAATCCCTGGCCCTGTGCCTGCTTACAGGCGCTTAATCGGCTGAGCTATTTGGCCCATCCATGCAATTTTTGTATTTAAAAACTTTTATTTTACTGAGGGTTGAGTTCTTAGTCCACATATGTTAGATAAGTGCTATACCTATACCCACAGCTCCCTAAATTTTAAGGTCAATGATTTAACAAAGACAGAAAAATATTTTAGATAAGAATAGAATTTTAGAGTTGGAAGAAATTTTAAAATTATTTCTGTTATTTTCTTAATAAGGTATTACAACTTTTAGATTTTGTTATCATTAGTTTGAAAGTTTTTTTTTATAGTTTTCAGCATTGCTGTTTTCATTTTCTGTTCAAGTTTTAAATATTTAGTATGTTGAATTGAAATTTCTATTTTTTATAGTATCTATCCATTTACCTCAGTTTTATTATCTGCAGAATGTTAGACCCAACTCATCCTTGTTCTAATACAAAGCACTTCTAGGAACAGGTGGTAGTTTCAATGACAGTTTTCTTTCATTAATTACTTTTATTTCTCACAGGAATTTTTATATATATCTTTCATAGATATTGTAGTGTTTTAGTTTGCTATCTGAATGTATTTCCATGTTGTTAATATCCATATTATTAATATTGTTAAATATAACATTTAGATCTGTTTGAAATATTTCAACAGTATCTTTCCCATTTTAGAGTATGAGAGTACAAGGCTATTGAAGCATGATTTCCATTTGGGGGTATATTGTAGTGAGAAACACATAGGAATAAAGTAACTGTTTTCTGCTAAATTTTATCCCAGTTGATCTATTCTAATTTGGTGCTTTGTAAGATGCCTACGGTGTTACTCCTGCATTATCTCTGTAAGAATTGCCTGTTAGTGTACTATATTTTCATATACATTTTATTTCATTGAATAGGATAGTTAAGATATACAAGCATTACTTTTTTTTGTATCTGCATGTTGTATTCAAGATACACAGAGATGTAGTTGTGTAGAAAGGCTAGGGATAGTCTTTTTTTGCGGGGGTGGGGGTGATACCGGGATTGAACTCAGGACCTGTGCTTGCCAGGCAAGCACTTATTCTACTGAGCTACCTCCCCCGCCCCGGGATAGCCTTATTTGGATACACTTTTCCTTCCTGATAAATGGTAAAAATAACTTAGCTTTGTTTCAGTATATATTTATTTCTTTACATTCATAATTATTTATATTTTATTGAATATTTAAGTGACATATATCAATCACATTCCTGAGCCTGGGACAAAATACCTGAAACTCACAACTTAAAGGTGTGAGGTTTATTCAGCTCATGGTGTTCAGAAGATTCATTTGTGGTTGGTTGGTCCAAGAAGGAACATCATGGTGAAGGAACATGGCAGAGCACGGTGCTCACCCCAAGATAGCCAGGAAGGGGAAAGCGGGAGACAGAGGGGCAAATGGGCGAGCAGGAGGGAAGGGCAAAGGAGAGCGAGTGTGGGCATAGACTATACCCATCGAAGCCACTTTCCCAGCCACCCACCTCCACTCAGATTCTGTTTCCAAGTACCACATTGAGCTGCTGAACTCATCAGTGGATGAATTTGCTGATCAGTGTAGCACTGCTGTGATGGAGTCCCTAACACATGAGACTTATTGGGGTCAGAGTAGATCTAAGCCATCTTCCCATATTGCTGTGCTATGGGATACTTTTGTCACTAACCCAGATGGGTTTTCCCCAGTTGGAGTATGAATAAATAAGTATATATACATATAGTGCATGCCTATCATGTGTACCAACATAGGAATAACTTACCTAGAAGTTGGAGAAAACTGATAACCACTTACATTGTTTAACTGAAACTTTTGCCTATATAGGTAATGATTTTATAACAGGTGATTTTTTAAAACTAGAAATTAGTTATGAATCTGACACACTGAAAACCAACTGAGAGTACTCGTAGTTTTGATCAGGAAAATTCTAAAGCCAGATTCCTGAAGTTGGATTAATACATCCTAATTGTTGCTGTTTCTAGACACTTAGCAGAAGCAAATTACCTTGGAGAATGATTAAATAATTATGAACATAAACTATGTCTGCAGTTTTGCAAAATATTGTTATAAATAATGAAATGCACTAAGGAACATATAACAATTAAAAGATAAAGGAGCTGCAAATTAAGGAAACAGACCTGATTTGCCTAAAACATGATAAATTAACACAGAAAACTGAAGATAACATGTAGATACATTATTTAAGTTAATAAATGAGTTTTGCATGGTTGTAGGTATGAGGCTGAATTCAGTTGTGTTTATATTTCAGCAAAAAATTAGGAAATTGACCTAAGAATGATTTAAAATAACACTAAAGATATTATATGAACATTATGATGAAACCTGGCTGATATAAGAATTATAATTATAGTAAGATGTATATATTACCTTTATATAGATAGCTTTAAGCATTACTGAGGGAAATAAAAGGCCTAATTTGTAAAGAGATATACAGAGCTCCTGGTTATGAAGCCTCAGCATGAAATATATGTCAGTTTTCTCTAAGTGGACTTCAGATTCACAGTAATTCACATCGTGGGTGATCAGCAACATTACCACCCTTAGAGCTGTTAGTGGAGCTCATTGCGAGTTAGGATCCTAGGAGGGAGACAGCCTTTTCGGAATAGCAGTCTTAAAGGAGCACAGGCACTGCCGAACTGGCTCAGCAGAGGGAGCCAGGAGGTTAATTCTTCGTCTTTTTCTTCATTTACCCACTGACCCTCAGCCAGCAATACCGAATGATTGAATTTGGAGTTAGAGAATAAAGATTCAGTGTAACACAGCCTGGGGTGGGCCTGTTAGGCTAAGTATGGTAGAGATGATGAGGGTTGGGTCATTTTGTTGCTGCTCTTTAGTTAGAGCTTTTCTGTCCATTTTCATTTATTGATTTCTCTATACTAAGTTTAGAGTAGACTTGCTGGTTTCTTAACAGGTGTTCTAGTAGGGCACTAAGAACAGTTGGCATGTTCATCCTACTCAGTGTTGCTGTGGTGTATGTGGTGCCATCCTGTTAGTTTCCGTCTCCCTTCCTGTCATTAGGAAGCATCTTACATTGTTTCTTATACGGGGCTTGAATATTTCTTGCTATTTTTTTTCCTGGATCATGTTTTTTCTTTTTATTTCAAATTGGATTTTTCTTTCTGACATAGTTTCTAAAGGATTGTTTTTGTGTTGCTTATGTTTTTGGGAGGAAGTAGGGAGTACTAAGAATAGAACTCAGGACCTCACAGTTGCCAGTTAGATGCTGAGCTGCTCAGCTAGGTCCCTGGCCCCTACGTTTTTTACTGCACATTTTGCTGCACATTTTAAGTATCACAGTGGCTTTGTTTTTACTATAAATTGTACTTTTAACTTTCTTCTGTGCAAATTTGCTTCCTTGTGTTCTAATTCCTCTGGAATTAATATCACTGCTCTTGCTTTATTTGTATCTGTATAAACAATAAAATAAAAATAATTATTTTGGAATAAATGACAAATGTGAATGAAAAATACATGTACAAAATGCGAAAAAGAGGAAAAAATGTACTAAAAATGCACCCCTTGAGTTGTGGCAGCAATGAAAACTTTCAGCATCATTGGATTTGAATCCATTTTTATAAATTAAATACTGGATAGACAAGATCTTAGGTAAAAAGGACTGTTGCCAATGCTCTTCTAGTAAGTAAATTTATTTTTAAAAAATAATCTTAATGAAATAAAGTCTTTAAAATTCAGCTAATTATTAAATTTCAAATAATTATTTCTTTATAAGAAATTATTTTCCAAACTAAGAAAAATGACATGAAAAACTTTGAAACTTTGGATTGTTTTGGGCTTTTTTTAGCACTGCCTTTCATTTGAGTTGATTTATGCTACCCTGGTATGTGTACTTTGGAAATTAGGAAATAAATTCAACCATTTTAATATGTTCACTCATGTTTATAGCAGCACAATTTGTCATAGCTAAATCTGGGAAACAATCCAAATGTCCATTGGCTGAGGAATGGGTAAAAAAGATGTGGTATTTTTACACAGTAAAGTATTACTCAGCTATAAAAAAGATAAATCCAAGGCTTTTATAAATAAATGGGTGCAACTAGAGACTATTCATAAGTGGAATAAATCAGACTTGCATGTATAAACATTATACTATCTTGCTCCTGTGAGAACCTGAAAGAGTAAATAAAAACTCAAAGGTATAATAGATGGCTTTGAAAAGGACAGAATTTGTTCAGTGGAGATTAAAGTACCTACAAGTAGGGGGCTGGGGAAATAGCTTAGTAGAATAAACGCTTGCCTGGCAAGTTCAAGGACCTGAGTTCAATCCCCCTGTCCCCGCAAAAAAAAAGAGGAGTAAAGTACCTACAAGCAGATGTAGGGCCTGCCATGCAGGCCCTGCCCCCAGGCGCACTGAGACCGCACTCAAGACTGGGTGTGGTGGCACACGCCTGCAACCCCAGCTCTTGGGAGGCTGTAAACAGGCAGGTCACTATGAGTCCGATCTAGTAGTGAGACCGTGAACACCTTACAGACCTGTAGACTCTTCTCTAAAATGATAATAATAATAATAATAATAATAATAATAATAATAATAATAAGGGAAGGGAAAGCATGAGGAAAAGAACAAAAGAATTGAAAAAGATATATTTATGTGTATATGCAGAATTATTTGGATAACTATTTCTGATTTCTGCTGATCTTTTGAAAGGAGCAGTTAATGCTTATAATTTTTAAAAAATTTCTTGTAACTTTTCTTTTTAAATCAATTTTACAGGCTTATTATTTGGTAACCTAAACAACTAATTTGAAGATAACATCATGTGATACAGTAACCTTTGTTGAATTTCTATGACTTCAATGAAATTTTGTATCGTTTCTAGTACTTTTCTACTGTATTGTATTCTTTAAAAAGTAAAGATAAATTGAAAAGAATTACTGTGTTGCATTTATTCCTCCTTGCATAAGTGTAATGCCTACTAAATTTCACTCTGTATATTATTCCAGTGCTCTTCATTGAACGTTTTACTCTTGATGTGCCATTTCTGTGCTCTTTGTTTTGGTTCATCCTATAGACCTATCTTTATCTATAGACCTGTCTTTACCTGTTGATAGAACATCTTTCTGCCACATTGGCATCAGTTTAGTCATAGGACTCACAGGACTAAGAGTCAGAGATATATACCATATCTTTGCAAACGTTTTAAAAGAAGTTATTGCTTAGTTTTCCTTTGATTTGGCCCTCTTATGTAAAGGTAGCATACCTCGGTCCAGTTTGGTGCTTTGAGTATTTTTAGTATGTTTGCAGTAAGTGTTTGCATTTCTTTTGTGAAGTTGATACATGTATATAACACATGTTCACTCTTCTTTTTCTTTCCCACCTCTTCCTCCTGCCTATACACCTCTTTTCCACTAGATAAAGATGACTCCCTACTTCCTATTATCTTTCATGTTATTCTTTATGTATAATTTGGATTTCTCATAAAAAGTAATTGTAATACTTAATTTTGTGTGTCTGATTTATTTCACTTAACATTGTGGTCTCAAGGCTGGTCCTTCAGTTTTTGTCTTAATATAGGGGAAAGCCACATGTGAAGTGAACAAGCAGTAAAATTCTATTTGGAAGCCATCAGGACATTTTAGACTTGCTACTTGAATTTTTTTGTGTCTTCACTATCAAACGTACTCTTCAAGGAGACCTCGTTTATCTATGTCTTACCCAACACACTAGTATCATGGTAACCAAAAAATATCATTGGATTTATGTTTCAGTAGTAGAGTATCTTTTGTAAAGAATTCAACATGCTTGTTGAGATAGGAAGAAACATTATGGATTCTTAGTAACTTCTCTTACACCTCTACTCACATTTTCTTTCTTTGCCATTTGAACTACATGTAGAGAAACTTCTTAAGTTTGATTTAGTAGAGCTTATTTTATTTAAATTTAAATTTAAATTTAAAATTGATGGATGAATTGATTCAGACAGGGTCTCTGCAGTTCAGGTTGGCCTTAAACTCACTATGTACTCCAGGATGGCTTTGAACTCACGATGAACCTCTTGCCTCAGTCTCAGAGTACTAGGAATACAGGTGTGCTTGCCTGGCTTAAAATTGTCATCCCACCATCTCAAAAGCGTTGTTTTCTTTGACCCTTACTGCTATGTTACTTTCACGTGTGCATTTGTCCTCTCATTTACCAGTTTTACCCTGAGTGGCTTGGGAAGTGTTAGTTTCCCCTTGTGTTGCTTTCCCTTCTTTCTGACTTTCCTGCCTCATCATCTTCAATTGGGATTAGAGGAGCCAAAAGAAATCCCAGTTGAGACTTCTGAAATCGCAAAAACAATTGGTAATGATGCTTTAAAGGATTTTTGGTTTGGAAACTCAATTTGCCTTTTGTGATTTGTTTTACTATATTGAAAGTTCTGTATAATAGAAAACAAAGGCTTGACCTAGCTTGTATACAAAACTGTGGGATGGCTGCAGTTGGGGCATCAGTACTTACCCATTCTTGGAACTGAAGTGTTAACTAAATTTCAATAAGAAGGTGGTACTATGACTATATATCCAAAGCATTTATTACTATCAAGCTATAAAAGGAAATTGATAAGTATTTGCCTTTGAAAGTCATAGCTCTATCAATACTTTCTAAGTATATGTGATAAATATTAAATATTTTAGATATTATTTCTTTTAATAAGTTTTCCTGCCTTCGATGAACAAAGTTATTTAGCTGAGATGATCTTTATTCATGCTCCCATTTACCTTGGTTTTCACAGGAAAGAACTGCAGGAGCTGCAGAATCTTTACAAACAGAACAGCGTACATACAGCACAGCAAGCAGAGTTGATCCAGCAGCTTCAGGCTCTCAATACAGATGCGCAGAATGTACTGAAAAACCAGGAAGAGGTTCACACAGCTGAGAGTCAATCCTACCAAAAAGTATGCATTTGTTGTGTCATAAGATTATAGGTTTGTAGGTATAAACTTAGGAAAATAGATAGAAATCAAGTTTATAGAATTTTAGCATTGCTTTATTCTCTTTTACATATAGAGTGTTTCTTCCAAATTAACAGTGAAGTATTTAATTTGGTAATATTTAACTTTTTTTGTTTTCTTTACAGTTGTCAGAGCTGAAACATTTAAAATGTAGATATAAATCTATCTCACAGTGTATGATTCTTAGAAAGTGGAATTATTATATGTTATGAAACAGTCTTGGAGTGTAATCCAAGAATTAGAGGAGTAGAACTACTCAACCTTTCATGAGAAAATATTTAGTCAACTATGATACTGATTTAAGACCTAACACAGACTTTCATTATAGAAGTTGCACATTATTTTATTGACAAATCACAAACACAAACGGGAATGCTAATGAACTCTTCAGGATCAATATTTTACAAGGATTTTTCTCTATTTTGGGGGAGTGTTTCTTTTCAGTAGTCATTTTACTTTAGGAAGTCCTTAAGAAGGCTTATCCAACTATTTAGTTATGCTAACTGGATCAGCAAAAATAATTACTATTTGTAATTAAAAAACCCCTTTATTGAGTTCTATATATTTATGTGCTGTTCTAAGACATCTATGTAAATAATTTATTTACATAGACTAATGCTGAGAGCCACCAGATTCTCATTTAGTAGTTAAGGCTGGTGAGGCTGAAAATAGCTAACTAGTGCAATAACCTTTGAAATTTTTTTTAAATGCTCTTGTCTAAAATGAAAATCTAACATCTACAATTAAAACAAAGCAAAAACTTTATTAAGTAAACTTTAAGCACATGTTTTTAAATGGTGCTTTGGAGCAGAAGTTTTTAGCATACATGCTGTATTCTCTTCATGTTTCTTGAAGAATGTAATGATCGAAGCAGAGGCAGCGTCTGCCCTCTCCACTTTGGGACAGCTTTTCCCTTTGTTTTGAATTTCACATGAGTATGCTAAACCAGCTTCCACTGCTAAAATGGTTTGGAAACTTGCATTTCATTAGTAAATTAATTTGTTATTGTTGAGGACTGTCAGTTGAAATGTGTTTTCCTTTCCTGGTGTCTGGCTCACTACGAATATGTGATGTTCCTTTTTTAGTTTCCAACTATTCCTTTTAGTTTCTTTGCAGTTATTTGTAGTCCTTAGTGTTAACATGTCTCAGACCTCAGTCTGGGGACTCATATCCTAGGTGATTCTCTCTAACCACTTATGCCTCATGTGTGCTGTCAAAGTCAAACCATCTACCTGTTGAGAACTTCCAGTTTTGTTTATCCACCCAGAATCTCTTTCCTGAATGTAAAGATTATATTGCATTGCTTACTGTCTTATTGAAAGTTTATTTATTTATTGACAGTATGGGGAATTGAACTCAGGACCCTGCTTTTCCCAGGCAAGTGCTTGTTGTCAGTTTAGACTGGGGAAATTTACTTGAGATTCAGGCAGCCTAAAGAAGAGAGGGGAGCAGTGGACTGGGTTAAATACCTTTATTTACCCACCTAGCCATTGTGCATTTCACTGCTCTTGTGGCCCCCAGCCACTGTGCACTTAACCAGCCAATCCTCAAGCAGTCCCTAGCCCATTAGTTGGCCCCACCCTACTGGCAGTTACCTTTGTACCAAAATACGCCATGGTGGCCATGTTCCAGTAACAGTCTTGGTTATATAAGTTATTTCCTCTGGCTGGTGTTGACCATGGACACAAGTTATTTACATGGGGCCTGAAAGATGGCTCAGTGGTCTAAAGTGCTTGCTTAGGCAAGCTTAGGCAAGTATAGGGACTGTGGTTCTATCCCCAGCACCACATGCTGCGCCAGCTCCTCCCCCAGGGCAGGCTGAGCTGGCCAAAATATCTCTGTCTGTCTGTCTGTCTGTCTGTCTGTCTGTCTATCTATCTATCTATCTATCTAAAGTTTTTCACATTGGGGTACTGGGATACACACCTGCGCTGCAGTTGTTAACGTAGAACCCACTGCTTCCCACATCCTCTTCCCTTCACTTAGATATCTCTTGGCTTGAATGTGTAGTGAGCATCTCACCTGTTCAGAGCTAAGCTATTGTCTGCTGTCTTCAAAATACTTTCATAGTTTTATCTCCTACTACTCCTACTGTCATCAGTATGTTCAGGCCACTAATGTATATTCCCTGATTACACCGTTCACTTTGTTTCTTTGGTCTCACCTTCTGCTTTTCACTCCAGTATCAACATGGGTACCAGGCTTCTCTTGCTAAATTTTAATAAATCAAGTTAGTCCCTCTTCTCTTCAAATCCCTTTAGGGATTTCTTACCCCATTAAAAGAAGTAAAAACCTTTTCTTTGTGTCACCAGTGCAGTCCCACATTAACTGACTGCATTACCTCTGTGATCTCACTTTCACCTTCTCTTCTCCTTGTCCTCTTTTTCTGCCCTCTCAACATTGCTTTTTGTTCTTTGAACATTCCAAGAATTTTTAAGCCTCAAGGTCTTCACACTTGCATCCAGTGGCTGAAAGATTGCTCCCTTAGGTTTAAGCATTGATACTGTCCTACTTTCTTTATTTAGTATCTCTTACAGCTTAAACTTGATCGCGCATATTAAATGGTAAAGAAAGAATGATGAATGCTGTAATACAGGTGCTAGGGGCAGAATGAGAACATAGCTGGGTCCTTTTCCTGTTCTAAGAATAAAGAAGGACCTCTGGTGAGCATGGCGGCACAGGCTGATAATTCCAGGACCCATGAAGGCTGAGTGGATCACAAGTTTGAGCCAGGTCTAGGCAACTTAGTGACTTAGACAGATCCTGTTTTAAAAACTGTTTTTACATGGTAGGGGTTGTAGCTCAGAATGAAGGCTATGGATTTAATCCCCAGTACCACAGAAAATAGAAGAGGGTGTTTTCTTTGGTGAAGTAATGTTGGTGATGTGTTCAAGACCGCAGATAACAGATGGCAGACAGCAGCTTAGTTGTGAACTCTTGAGTGAAATACTGACTAAGCATTCAAGTAATGTTGGTGATATTTATTCTAAAAATATGACAGATGGGAAAAATTATATGTAATAGCTGTGTAGTGTGTTTATGAATAGTACTGAGGCTAAAGAAAACCAAAGAAAGAACAAACATAACTTGTGCTTGATTTTTCTTACATTTAATTTTTTTTTCTCTTTTCCCAGGTTAAGTTTCCAAGTTTCTTGTGTGTTTTTTTCAAACATACATTGGCAGGAAAGACAGGGACTAAGTCATTGATATTTCAGTTTAAAATCCTGAAATTGTCATATCCATTGTAGTATTTTAATTTTGAAATCACTTTAGATCTTTACGGGTGGTCATAGGGTTTTTGTTAGTATTCTTAATTGAGCTTAATTTAAAAGTGGGCTTTCTTAACTATTTGTTTATATATTACATGCAGATAGTCAACATTATAGTTGTTTTCTTTGATGGTCTATGTGTGGTTGTCCACAAAAACAAAAACAAAAAAGCATCTTTTATACTTCTATCCCAAGATAAATATTGTTAACATTTTGAGTATTTCTTTGAAGAGTTGGAAATGCATTTTAACATACCTTTGAATGCAGCAGTAATATGCTTCACTTTAACATTGTAAGAAATAAAAACATGGCATATATTTTTAGAAATAGTAATATAATTTGTTTAACCATTTTAATATATTGTTTACTTTTTCACTGTTATAAATAAAGCTTCTGTAAACATCTATTTACTAGCTCAAATTGGTACTACTCATTAGTATACATTGAATAAACACACACACACACACACACACACACACACACACAAATTCCAAAATCCACTTGCTTATGAGAAGGGAAGTTAATAACATATTAATGGTGTGTACTTCATTCTTAGCTTGTAAATGTAGATGAATCTTTTAAACATTATTAAGTAAATGCACAGAGGATTATGGAAGTTGAAGGGAATCTGCCTACCACATGATAAGTATATATCTGATGATTGACTTTTAAAGAGCTACATACTGTGATAAGCAGCTTTCCAAAATGCAATTTAAAAGTCATAGATGTTTACTTGAATTGTAGGAGCATCTTCAAACTTTGCAGAGATATTTCTATGTAAGCTTAACTATTATGCTGATTCACTTTTTAATGATGTGTGGATGGCTTTGCAGGACATTAAATTATGGAGAAGTTAAGATACACGTTTGCTACAGTTTAGATCTAAAGTATCCCCCAAAGTTTTGTGTAGTAAAACCTCAGAGCCACCCTGTGGCTCTGTTGGGAGGTGGGGAACCTTTAAGAGTATTCTCTTGAGGGAGATCTTAGACCCTCAGTCCCTTCCCTTGATTATTAATGTAATCTGGATTTTTTGAAATAGCTTTACAATGAGTTACATATATGCTTTGAAACCACAAAGTCAAGTGAAGCTCTTCTCCGGCAAAATGTTGCTAATCTTCAAGATCAGCTAGTTCAAAAAGATCAAGAAAATGCAAAATTAAAAGAAACACTTGAAAATTTGCAAGGAGCATTCCATCCTTTACCTCAAGAAGATGATTCAGATCACTCAGCCCAGGTGAGAAACATTTTCTAAATATTTCTCTCTCCTACAATTGACTTAAAACTGACTCAGATTTTCATACTAGAATATAAATTATGGCTGACTGTATTTTGCTACATTTTAGACTGTGAGCATGAATATTGTCTATAATGTAAATTCATACAGAAATACATGTAGAAATGGAATATATCTTTCTATCTGCAGGTTTTGCATTTGTAAATTTAACCAACTACAGATCAAATATGTTTGATAAAAGAATTGCATCTGTACTGAATATATACAAGTTTTTTGTGGTTATTCCCTAAACAATGCAATATAACAACTATTTATATAGGGCTCACATTCTGTGTATTGTAAATAGCAAAGAGATTATTTGACATATATAGAGTGACATGAATAGATTGCATACGAGTGTTATACTATTTTATGTGAAGGACCACCTGAGCATCTATAAATACTAGTATTTTGCCAAGTTTAGGAAAGAATCCTCTGTAGATATTTATGGACAACTGTATGGTAACTGTGATGAGTTATTTTGTTACTGAAGAGAAAATTAATAAGTAATTGTATTTTTAAGACTTATTCCTGAAGAATGTAATGGAAAGAATATGTAGCATCATATCTCATAAAATACTTAACCACAAGGCTGATTATATGATACTTCCCATTTGTCCTATTCAAATTGATAGGTGAGTATGGCTGCATCATACCTGTTTCTCATGGCCAATAAACTTAGATAAATTCTCCACCTTTTTCTCTGAATAAACTTAAATAAATTCCTCCACCTTCCCTGAAGGTTTTTCCTACATAAAAATGTTGATATTAAGTCTGTGTCATAGAATTTTGTGATGAATGTTGGCATAGCACAATTCAAGAAGAGGTATTTTCAGCAGTCCTTGAAATTTTACAGTTTATTAATTTAGTTTATGGTTGGAATTAATCAACAGACATTAATTTTATTATCATTTATTTTCAAATAGTAATGTCTGAACCAAGAATGTTTTCACTTGTGAAAAACTTAGTGTTAAGACAAAAGATTTTAGGGCCTGGCAGGATGGCTCAGTGGTCTAAAGCTCCTGCAGGTGGTTGCAGGGACCTCGGTTCAATCCCCAGCACCACATGCTGCGCCAGCCCTGCCCTCAGGGCAGGCTGAGCCGGCCATAAAAACAAACAAGCAAACAAACGTTCTGAAAGAAGACAAAAGATTTTATATATATATATATATATATATATATATATATATATATATATATCCAGGAATTAGACTTGAGACTCTGTGCTTGCTAGGCAGATACTTTTGCCACTGAGCTGTATCCCTGGCCCCGGTTATTATTTTATAGAATAAATCTTTTCCATCCTTTAAATTTCAGCCTATATTAGCCATACACTTAATATATTTACTCAGGTCCTATTTTTCTTTTAACTCCTGAAAAATTTTTGCTTTTTATTCAATGTTAGTTCATTTAAAATGTGATATTAATTATTAATATGGTTGGGTTTAGGTGTACTACTTTATTGTTTTCTGTTCATTCTACATTTTATTTTTGTCTCAGGTTACTGACTTTTAAAAGATCAACTTAAAAGTCCCTTTTCTGTGTTCTGGATTCCATTGTTTCTGCTGTCATAAGTCGGTGGGAATGTCTTTCTTTGCTTACTGAAGTGCAGCATGTCAGTTGTCACTGTCCTTTTTGCTTTCTCCTTGCAGTAGTGATGGTTCAACCCAGGGCCTTAACATTGTAGTCATATCCTCAGCCCTTTGTTTTTTTCTTTATTTGAGAACTAAATTTTTGATCGTCCTGCTTCCATCTCTCCAGGTGATAGAATTATAACTCACCAGCTTTTTCTTCAAGATTTTAGTTTTAACTTTAAGTCTTTTACATCTGATGTTTCAGGTTTGAGGTTTATTAATCTTTCTTGAGCTGAGATTAATATTTTGGGCTGAGCTCATTGAATTTTGAAATATTTTTGGCTGACTTAGAAAACACTGGCCTTGAACTAGAAATCTTCTTGCCTCACCCAAGTGCTAGGATCACAGGTGTGTATCACCATATTTGGCTTAAACTAGTATTTTTTAATCCATGCATTATACACAGATTACTCATACTGTTAATCTTATTACTCCACATTTCGAGGCATATGTTAGTGTGTCAGCTGTGAAGAACATTGACTTTTTGTATTACAATTTATGTTTACATAGCTTAGCCATGTTTTTTCAGAGAATGAAGTTGAACATGTCCTCTTTTATCTCTGTCATGGTTTAGACAAGTCCATTCCCTAGACTATATTATAGTATTAGTAGTTTCTGTGTCTTTGAAATTATGCCTATTAACATGGAAAAGTGAAACAAGTAACTTTACTGTGGTGTTGTAGAATTGCTTAGCAATGGGAACAAAGAATATTCCAAGCAGAGCGAGCAAATATAAAGCTCACTAGGCAGGAGCTTGCCTGGCGAAGAGGCTAGCGTAGCCAGATGAAGAGAGAGAGGGTGAGAGTAGTGCGAGGTGATCTTGAACAGCCACGTGTGGAACAGGTCTCCCAGAGCCAGGTCAGGCCCTGCAAGGGTGAAGATTTTACCACAAGTGCAATGGAAAACCATTGACATGTTTTAAGTAGGACATGGACGTAAAGCCGTTTGGAGTGTTTAATCAAGAGTTGTGAGATTTAGGTTGAGCTTTAGCAGGATCATCCTGACGGCAATGTTGAAAGGAGACAGAGGCAAGAGTGGGTTGAAGTGGCAGTTGTAATAGTCCAAATAGGACTGGTGAATCCTGGAACAAGATTATAAGAAATGGTTGAATTTTGGACGTATCTCAGAATTAAAGCCTATAAATCTAATGATAGCTTCTTTGTGCATTATGAAAAGAAGGAAAGATTAAAAGTGTACTCAGGAATTTGTGGTCTAATGACCTAACCAATATGGTTTTGCTCTTAGGAATCGTACAGATAGGAATACAGATAGCAAAATACTATAAAATGTGCAGTAATTAAATATGAATCAAGTGGAAGTCAAGTGGAATCAAGTTGCTTTTGGAAAGAACTTTTCATAAGCATATTTATGGACAGAAGCAGGTTGTCAAAATGGTACTGGAAATCAGACAGTATTACCTTAAATTATCAGTGGATTAATGGATACATTAAAAGAAAAATTTAAAAATTTCTTGGAACAAATGAAGATGAAAATTCAACATCCAAATCTAGGAGACACAGAAAAACAAGTGCCAGTGGGGAAGTTCATAGGAGTAACTGCACATATTTAAACAAAGGAGTGGAAAAACAAGGAAACAGAAAACAAGTACAAGTTAAAACCGAAAGTAGTAAAGGAAGAGAGTGAACAAAGATCAGCACAGCAAGAAACAAAATCGAGATTTTAAAAGCAAAGTGAAAAGGTCAATGAAACAGAGCTGGTTGTTTGGAAAGGTAAAATTGGCAAATCTTTAGTTAGCAGAACCAGGCAAAAGAGATCTAAATATACTGAATCAGAAATGAAATGGAGATAGTTTAACCAATAGTACCTAAATACAAAGAATTCGGGACTGTAATGAAGCCATCCTTTGGAAAGCTTATAAGAAATAGATAAATATAACCATATAACCTATGAATATTGAAGTATAAAGGCACAGACAACTTAAACAGAACAATAAAGAGTAACAGAATTGAGTCAGTATAAATTTTATTCAACTGAAAAAAGCTTAGGACTGAGTAAGTTCACTGAATGTTACCAAAACTTTAAAGAGCTAATACCAGCTTTTCTGAAATTATTCCACAGCGTTGAAATTGAGCAGTTTTAACTACTCTGTAATGTTAATATTACCATGATACCAGACAAAGACACAACAAAAACAAGACTACAGGCCAATGTACTTGATGAGCAGAAATGTAAAAGCTCTTAGTGAATCTACTAACAAACCCAGCCGCATAGACCATGCAGCACCGTCGTCACATGAGACTCCTCCCCAGGTTGCAGCAGCGGTTCAGCAGCAGCACACCAGCAAATGCAGCACAGAGCAGGGGCAGGATGAAGGGTCAGAAACATACCTCTGTCTTCACAGATGTGGAAAGAGGCTGATAACATTCAATATTCCTTCGTTTGTCAAACCCTAAAGAATTGAGTACAGAAGGAATGTATGTCAACCCACTAAATGCTGTGTATCAGTTAGGGTTTACTAGAGAAAGAGGTACCATGCAAGATACACAAATGTGTAAGAAGTCACAAGATCGGCTTATGATGATAAGGAAGTATGCAGAGGGTGTCTGTACCATCAGGGCTGCAGAGTCCAGTCCAAAGTCTGGAGCTTACTGCACTGCCTGTGCGAGCCCTTATCAGGAGGCCCATGGGTCTGCGGTGCAATGTTGAAGAATCTGCTCTGAAGGCTGAAGGGTACAGCAGTAGGCGGAAGGGTCCCAGGCAGAAGCTGAATGCTTTGCCCCAGGAGCTTGGAGACAAGAGCCTCACTGAAGGTAAAGGCTGGAGCTCCTCCCCCAAACCAACTATTAGTCCTTCATCATCCCCCCCTTTCAAATTTTTTTTCTAGTTTTTAAAGAGTACAAAATAATATTAAAGCAGAAAAATTACAAATGATACAGATTTGTTTTTCTTGTTTCAGAACCTTTATTTGTTTATTCACTCATTTTTTTATGGCCGGCTCAGCCCGCGCCAAGGGCAGGGCTAGTGCAGCATGTGGTGCCGGGGATCGAACTGCGGTCCCTGAAGCGGCCCAAGCTTTCCCGAGCAGGTGCTTTAGACCACTGAGCCATCCCGCCGGGCCCAATGATACAGATTTTTACTAAGCAAAATAATACGAATTTCACAGTATTTGTTGTATTGTATAGTGTTGTCTTCAAATTAGCTGTTCATATCACCAGATATATGGATGTAAAATTTGAGGAGCAAACAAAAAAAGAAAGAAATATAGGAGAAATGAAGAAGAGATCAAAGAATTGAAAAAAGGAGACAAAACAAATTAAGCACCGACTGCTCATTTCCATAGGCCTGCAGAAATCCACAAAGTGGTTGTTTAAACAATCCTACATAGATAAATCTCTTACCCACACTTCCTTTGCTGTCCCCAACTTAGTAACTCCACTCATGTCCTTTGTATTGTAGGCAGCCTACTGGTCATGGGGGAGGGTGATATCCTGCTTTCCTCTTGTACAGACTCAGGATAAATACAAAGTAAAGATCCTGGGCTGCCTGCTGAATCACTTAGTTAAGATATTAGATTATTCAAGTTACCACAATATATCAATGATAACAGGCTGTATGTAATAAACCTATAGCTGCCACCATATATAATGATAAGGAGGTATTGTTTCCTCTGAGATCAAGAACAAGATAAAAGTGTTCACCTTTACCACTTGAGTTTAATATAATACAGTATTGCAAGTTGTGGCCAGAACAAGTAGGTGAGGGAAAGAAAGAAATTGTATCCAAGTAGAAAAGGCCACATTGTACTCATTGTAGACAACATAATTTTTAGAGAAGAACCTAAATAATTCACCAAAAGAAGCCATTAGAACTGAAGATATAATTTGCCAGTGTTGGAGGATACAAAATCGACAATAGATATAAACATTAAGTATTACAGATGTGTACAAAATGAACAAGAGAACAAACAGGTGGATGGGGGAGAAAAGAGTGGGAAGAGGATGAGAAAAAGAAAAAAGCATGTGCTGTGGGCTGTATAGTGTGGCCATGCCTGCAATCGTAGCACTTGGGAAGCTGAGGCAGGAGGATTGCTGCAAGGTGGAGAGCAGCCTGTGCTGCAAAGTGAGTTTAGGGCCAGCTTGAACTGCATTGTGAAAGCCTGCTCAAAAAGACAGGAAAAAAATGTTATGCACCTGTATCAACTTCCCACAAGGAATGTAAACATTATCTTCTACTCACATGTATTAATAAAAACATTTTTTTAAAAGACATGAGTAGCCTTTTAATAGACCAGTAGTAAAATTTGTGGAAAAATCTCAAAAAAAATGCAGTCACTGTAGCTATAAAAAGAGTAAGTTCTACAACTAGGATTAAATTTAATCAAGAAAGTAGATTATTATAAATGAATGAAAACAGTTAGAGGAAATAAAACATGTCAATACACCCTGTGTCCATATATTGAAATAATTAATATTTATTTTTTATACATTCAGGACAAGGGGATGCAGGGTGTACAGGGTCTCACGGTCGGACTTGACATGATTCCTGAGTTCAGCCTGCCAAAGTGCTAGGATTATGAGCGCATGCCACCATGCCCAATCTCAATGGCCATCTCAGTGTGTCCCCTGGCAGGGCTGGCATGGCATGCCAGAGATCGAACCCCAGCTGCTGCACTCTGCTGAAACAGGTGCTTTAGTTCACTGAGCTATCAGGCTGGCACTGATACTGTTTAAATGCCCGTAGTAACCAGAAAAATCTATAGATTCAGTGCATTTTCTTCCAAAATTCTGAAGACATTCTTCACAAGTATAGTAAAACCACTCCTCAAATTTGTAAGGAGTCAGAAAATTCCCAAATAGCTTATAAAATCCTGAACAGAAAGAGCAAGGCTAGGGTTGGGATGTAACTCAGTCGTGGAACCTTGCCTAGATTTGACAGGATCTAATTTGAATCATTACTTAGAAAAGAAATGGTAGACAACATAAGGGAGACAAAGCTGTGGCACTATAATACGCCGTTGAGCAGAAGTGGTGAGAAGGTTGTAGTCTTTATTTTTAAAAAAATTTTCTTCTGTAAATACTTGTAGTGAGACTTTGGGTGCAAGATTTGTGGGAAATAATTTATATATTAATGGATTGAAAAGAAATTTTGTAGTTAGCATGAATTTGGATTACAAACTTAATCACATTGAGGGAAAAGTAGTTTGTTTCTCTAAGTCAACTCAGTGTTATCATTTATAAAGAGGTATATTGAAGTAGTACCTCTCTGATTGCATTGGGAAAGATTACGTGAGACTGTTCTTGGTGGTCATAAGAAATTTTGGGTCTTAGTGTACAGAGAAAATGCTTCTTGTGTTAGTAAATTTGAGTTGTTCTGGTGAAGATTCCCCCTATTTTTTCTGATCTTAATTTATAACCTCAATTTTTGGTTAACTGACAGTTTGCCATAGAAAAACACAAAGCTAATTGGTTCATATGGGACTAAAGATATAACCTTTGATTTCTTAGTACCCTGCTCTTAACTAGCTGAAGTTTGAATGACTACTCATGCTTATCTTAGAATGATAGTTTAGTATTATGGAGAAATGCTCAATTTATTTCCTTGGGGGAATATTTTCTAGGAGAGGACCAGAGAGAAGCCTAAGCCTTAAATTTACTGTATTTACCTGGGAATGAGACAGTCTGCTAAGTAAAGAGCACAAGATCAGACTTGTGCTATATACAAATACTCTGTGCCTGTCTTTGCCAAGCTGCAGAGTTTATGTTGTTTTCTTTTATATTCTCAGTGGTATTTTCAGATTTTTCACTTGAAATCTTCAAAAGAACAAAGGCAATGTCCATGTGCCTGCTAGCAGCTGTCATCAGTGCTCTTGGTGCTACTTGGGTTCTCCTTTCAATGCTATTTCACTTCCTTTCTATACAAATACTCTCTTGAATTTTGTGCCTATTAATTTCTACATATTAAAATTATATTTTCTTTAATAATATGTTGTTTAATGTTGCTTTATTTAAGGCTTAACAATATCACCATCTATGAGTATCTTAATAAATGATGAAACTCTTTTTTCTTTTTCTATTGAGACTTATTATGAAAGATAGTAAGCTGCTGTAATTCTTTTTCCTTCTGTGCAGCAGTCTGTTGTATGAATGAGTAAGCAGCTTGTGCTATAGTATGAATGTGTCCCTTTGCCCCTGTTGTGGATTGTATGTAGATGTCCCTCAAGCCTCATGTCATACGTGGGACTTTCTGTAGGTGGATGGATCTAGGCTCTGTGCTACTGAGATCAAAGATGTGGTGCTGGGATTGATACATGTTTTAGAGCTAAGATGAAGACTGCCCCATCTGGTTGTGAATGTTATTCGCCCTAAGGCCGAGTAGCCTGGATAAGCTGTAGGGGACCAGAAGAGGGTTGCTGCTTGTCATTTGTAGGCTCCTGCTTGCCGCTTCACTGCTTTCCTGCCTTCAGTCTGCCCTGAACTGTCTCCTTTGTGGTGTCCTCTGCCAGCTCACCCCGCCTTGGAGCCAGCCAGCTGTGTGCTGATGCCTCCACAGCGTGGAAGCCACAGGGTCGGTCGGTCTGTCTGTCTGTCTGTCTGTCTGTCTGTCTGTCTGTCTGTCTCCCTCCAGTGAGACATTGCAAGAAGGTATCATCTCTGAACAAAAAAAGAGTGCCCTTACCACATGCTACATTAGCTAATGCTGTCAGTTTTGAATTTTCTAGTCTGCTGAATTGTGAGGTTTTTTTTTTCTATTTATATGAAACCCAATTTATAATATTTTGTTAGAGAAGTCTAAATGGACTATGATTATTTATCTGTTCATTTTGAAAATGAACACACTTTTTGTCTTTTTATTATTACTTTAATAATAGCACGTTTTACACTGAACTGACATAACTTCTATAGTTCCCTTGATATAGATATATCACACTTTAGATTTTATACCTGTGGATGATATCTGTCATAGATGTGCAAAAGTCCTATTGTTTATAAGGATGGCTTTCTCAAATTATAGATTTCTCATGTGCATATGTCTTTTTTCATCCCTGACTCCATTCACCTCCCCTTTCCCTTTCACTTTCTTTTTAAAACCATAACTTGTGGTTTTATTTTGTATTTCTTTGATTTCTAATATGCTGGGCATTTTATGTTCATGTTATATGAAATACCTGTACCTTTTTTTACTATTGCTATGTATTTGGTACATAGTCTCATTATGCAGCTCAGACTTACAGTGATCCTCCTGTCTCAGCCTCCCCAGTACTGGGGTTACAGGTGTGCACTATTATGCCCAATTTTGCTGGCCAAGACATCGCACATAGGGTCCCAGGGCCAGCATGGCATGCAGCACTAGGGATCGAGCACAGGTCTTTCAGTTTTTCAGGTAGGTGTTTAGATCACCATACAATATCCTCAGCCCCCCATTTTTCTTTTTTAAAAATTATTTAAAACTTTATTTATTTATGTGATATAGGGTCTCATTATGCAACTTGAACTCGGTGATTTCCCTGTCTCAGCCTGGGATTGCAGGTGTGCACCACCATTGCCAGTTTCGGTAGCAGGCACGGTGCACCTGGGGTTCTGGGGCTGTCAAGGCATATGGTACTGAGGATTGAACACAAGTCCTTGTGCTTGCCAGGCAGGTACTTAGACCACAGATCTATCTCCCCAGCCCTTATATCCATTTTTCTGTTAAAATATTTTTCTTTTCATTATAATTGTTAAAATGTATGTGTATGTTCACAGTATATAAGTTCATTCTCATCATTGGCATCTGGTACACGTACACAGTACATCCTAATTCTTCTTTTTTCCCATCTATGCCCTTCCCTGTTCTCCTCCCTCCAACTCTTCCCATTTGCTTAAGCTCCACTTTTATTTCTAATTTTTCCTCTTACATTCTTTTTTAATCCCTTTACTTTCCTTTTCTCCATTTCTCATTCTCCCCTCTACTTAAGAAAGGTCTCCCAACATCACTCTCTCTCTCTCCCTCGCCCCTATCTTTTCTCTGTCTCTCTGTCTCTCTAACTCACTCTCTATTTATCTCTGTCTCTCTAACACACACACACTCTCTTCCTATATGTGAGCTATTATATTCTCAAGTTGCATCCATTTGCCTAGAGTTTATATTTCTTTATGGCAGAGTAGTATTCCATTGTGTACAAATTCCACATGGTCTTTTATCCATTCATCTGTGAATGGGCATTTACACCTTTTCCAGGAAATGACCGTTATAAATTGTGTTGCTATAAACGAGGAAGTTCATGCATTCCTGTATTATGATGACTTTAACTCTTTTGGAACGGATGATACCTAGGAAGGGAATACCAGGTTAATTTATTGAGGAATCTCCATGCTGATTTCCATATTGGTTGTACATTACTTTCAAACTAACGATGTGGAAGGGTTCCTTTTCCCCATTATGTTATTGGACGTGTGGTTGGTAGCCATGTGTTCTGGACTAACTTGCTAGGCATTTCTCCTTCTTCTGACGTGTCTGATCAGTTGCCTAGTTTTGGATTTAATCTTTTATTTTGAAGCTTCTGACTTTGCAGTCTAGCTTTCAATCTGGGATCAAGCCTTGGATTAAACTGCTTTGCTTTTGCTGCCTAGAATAGATTTTCTATCTGAGTTCCTTTTGATTTCATGCGAGTTTTAGGATTATTTTCTTTGTGAGTGTGAGAATTGTTTTTGGTATTTTGATTGGAACTGCATTAAATCTATATATTGTTTTTGGAAACAGCTTATTTGTTCATTACATTTGGTGCTGCCTCTTTAAGAATAGGTTGTATCTTTTTTTTCTTTTATTAATTTTACTAAAAAAGAAATAACAGTGAGACAGTTTCAAAACACATGAGTAGGGGCCAGGAAGATATCTCAGTGGAATAAGTGCTAGTCTGGCAAGCACAAGGTCCTGAGTTTGATCCCTGGTACTGGAAAAAAAAAAAAAAAAAAAGAATGAGCAAAACACATTAGTAGGACAGCCACAATAATTAATACAGTGTGTATTGTTTTCTTCATAGTAGTTGCTCAGAATACAAGATGCAGACATGATAACCTTTCTAAACACTACAAGTATTTTTTATTAAACTAAGAGAAAGTAGTTGCATGTATAGTCCAACAGTCCATAATAGTAGTGGGTTATCAGCAGAATTCTCAATGTTGGAAGCTTTTGACTTGAGCCTTTTACAGCTCAACATACTAATCTAGCCTTACTTTTTAAACCCTGTGGTTAAACTTTTCTACTGAGTGGTTAAGACCAAGTTAAAGCAAGACCTATATAACAAAACATGTAACTGTGTATTTGACAAGGTCACTCAGATCCCTTCAGGATTTGTCCTGAAACCATGTACAGCATTTTGTAGAACTTTTGTTAGTGTTAGCCATTTGGATGAGTCACGGCCATTGCTTGAGCAATTTGTTCTTCGTGAAAGCCCGAGAGAATAATTTCTCTTTAGCTGACTCTCCTTAGGCACACTGTATATCACCAGTCCCTTTACTCTGTGGCCCCATAATTTCCTTGAACAGAAAATTTGTGACACCACTGAGTTATAGGATGTTACAGTATAGGTTCTCTTATGTCCTAAGTCCTCACTGACCTAGAGCGGCTAGGGTGAAAACGTTGGCTATCTTTGTAGCCCTTCTTTTTCTCTAATTTTTGGGTCTGAAAACTTGTTAACCCTCCGGAAGAGAAGCTTACTGATACTATTACCCTATAACTTAAGCACTTGAGCTTAACATCACTGGCTTTCCAAATATCAAATGCCTTACACTTAACATGTCACTGGCATTTTCCATTGATCACTGATATTCTAATAAATCCCTTTAGAATGTTATTTAAACATTACCCATTTTTCCATAGAAATTTGGAAATCTAACCATACACAAAATTGTAGCAGGTCAATCCCATGGCATTTTTCCTTTTGTCTCTTAGTCTCTTTTATTATCCCCTTTTTTTAAAAAAAGAACATTTTTTTGAGAGTGTAGCAATAATTGATATGACATTTAAGTACCACACCTCTAAAAGGCCAGAATGACAGGCATTCCACGCATGGTTTTAGTATTACACATTGCTTTCTTCAGTGTAGTTGCTTGCTTTACCAATATTAGCATATATAATTAGTCAGGGTGAGAATTCTGCCAAATAACTGCTAGATTCAAAAACCTGTTTGAGTTACTTAGGACCATTGTCTAAATAATCCTGTATGTAAGTGCATAGTTTTTTTTTTTTTTTGTCTTTTTGAGACAGGGTCTCGCTATGCAGTTGAGGCTGGTCCTGAGCTCACTTTTGTAGCCCAGGCTGGTCTTGAACTCGCACCAATCCTCCTGCCTCAGCCTCCCGAGTGCTGGGATTACAGGCGTGAGCCACCACGTCCGGCTTGTAAGTGCATAGTTTTGCTCCTGCCATTTTTTTTAACTTTTCTGCTTGCTGTCTCTTCATTGTTTAATCCTTAAGTTTTTTATTTCCTTTTAGCTGTATAATGCCTTTCCATTTTTAGTTCATCGTTTGAGTTATTACACTAGGGAGACTATCCAATATTTATACATGTAGATCTGGTTTATTTCACTTATAAGTATATGTTCAAGATACATTCATTTATATAGGAAGGCTTTGAGTTTATCATTCTTTATAACTGAGTAATACTCCATTGTATAAAAACACCACATCTTTTTCCTCCATTCTTCGGGTGATAGCCATTTTGGTTATATCTAAGATTTGGTTATCACAGATTGTGCTCCTATAAATATAGGTGCACAATGATCACTATGATATGATGTTTTCAGTGCTTTGGGGAAAATTCCAAGTAGGGACATAGCTAGACTGAATGGAATTTCTAGTTCAAGTTTTTTAAGGAGTATCCACACTACTTTCCATAACGTTTGTACCAGTCTGCATTCTCACCAGCAGTAGAGAAGGGTTTCTTTTTCCCCATAGCCTCTCCAGCATTTCTTGTTGGTTGATTTCTTTATGATAGCCATTCTTTCTGGGGTGAGATGGTATCTCAGTGTTGTTTTAATTTGCATTTCACAGATGGCTATGATGGGGAACATTTTTTCATTTATTTATTAGCTCCTAGTATTTCTTTCTCTGAGAAGTGTGTGTTCATCTCGGGTGCCCATTTCTGGATTGGTCTTTGAATTTTTGGGCCCTAATGTTTTTTAGTTCTTTATAAACTCCAGATAGCAGACCTTTGTCTGAATATTTATTATATTTTTTCAAAATTTGTAGGTTGTCTTTCCACTCTGTTGGCAATTTCTTTTGACGTGCAAAAATTTCTCAACAAGAGGAGGTCCCAGTTGTTAATTCTTTCAATTATCCCACGTGTATTTTGATTTTTGTCCATGAACTGTTTGCCTACCATGACGCTTTCTTTTTTTTTAACTATTTATTTATTTATTTATTTATTTATTTATTTATTTATTTATTATGGCCGGTTCAGCCTGCCCTGGGGGTGGGCTGGCACAGCATGTGGTACTGGGGATTGAACCGACTGTGGTTGCCTAAGCTTTCCTAAGCAGGAGC
>PVJA010006070.1:25910-75523 GCA_004027025.1 Myocastor coypus
TTTTTTTTTTTTTTTTTTTTTTTTTTTTTTTTTTTTTTTTTTTTTTTTTTTTGCCGATACCATGCTGATTTTATTGCAGTAGCTTTGCAGTATAATTTTAAGCCAGGAACTGTAATGCCTCCTGCCTTTGTTGCTCAGAATTGTCTTTACTATTCTGGGTCTTTTCTGGTTCCAAATAAATTTTTGGATTGATTTCTCTAGGTCTGTGAATTATGTTGATGATATTTTGATAGGAATTGCATTAAATCTGTATAACAGTGTGGGAATATGGCCATCTTCACAATATTGATTCTTCCTATCGAGGAGCAGGGAATATTTTTCCATTTTATAAATTCTCTACAATCTCTTTTTCCAAGTACTGCGGTTTTCATTGAACAGATCCTTTTTTCAGTTAGGTTAATTTCTATGTGTTTCATTTTCTGTGATGCCTTTGTAAAAGGTATTGTTTTTCTAATTTCTTTCTCAGTGTGTTTGTTATCTAGTAGAGAAATGCTATTGACTTCTGTGTGTTGACTTTGTATCCTGCTATGCTACTGAATTTGTATATTAATTCTAGTAGCTTCTTGGTGGAATTTTTTGGATCTTCCAAGTGGACTATCATGTCATAAGCAAATAATGATAGTTTAACTTCTTATCCTTTTCTTTCTTGTCGAATGGCTCTAAATAATGTTTCCAGACCTGTATTGAATATAAGTGGTGATGAAGTACATCCTTGTCTTGTACCAGAACTGAGAGTAAAAGACTTCAGTTTTTCCCCATTTAGAATTATGTTAACCATTGGATTGTCATAGATGGCTTTTATCAGATTGAGATAAAGGCCATCTATTCCAATTTTCTGTAGGACTTTGAACATGAATGAGTGTTAGACTTCATCAAAAATCTTTCTGTATCAATTGAGATGATCATGTGGTTTTTGGATTTGGCTCTGTTGACAGTGTATACATACTATACATTTATAGATCTCTACATTTATAGATTTGCATATGTTGAACCATCCTTTCATTCCTAGGATGAACCCTATCTGGTCATAATTTATAATCTTTTTAATGATTTGCTGTATTTTATCTGCTAGGATTTTATTCAGGATTTTTGCATCTCTGTTCATGAGAGAGATTGGCCTACAGTTCTCTTATTTAGTTGCATTTTTCTCTGGTTTTGGTATCATTATAATACTTTCCTCCAGTAATTATTTTCAGAGGCTCATTTTCTTTTCAATTTTACTGAAGAGTTTGAGGAGTATTGGGATTATATGTTTTGTAAATTTCTTGTGGAATTCAGTAGAGAAGCCATCAGGACCCGGACTTTTCTTTGTCAGTAGACTTTCTGTTATATTTTGTATTTCATTGGCTATTATTGGATTATTCAGAGTTCTTATATCTTCTGGATTCAGTTTTTGTAAAGCAAACCTTTCTAGGAATGTTTCTATTTCCTCTGTATCTTTAATTCCATGAGAATAAAAATTCTCAGTGTAGCTATTAATGATCTTGTGAATGTCCACTGAGTCGTCGTAATTTTGACCTTTCTTATTACTTGAATTTGACTTTTTTCCTTCATCTTTTTGATGAAGTTAGCTAGGGGCTTGTCAATTTTGTTTAATCTTTCAAAGAACCAGCTTTTTTTTTTTTAAAGAATTTTTTATTATTTATTTATTTATTTCTTGTTTCAGAACCTTTATTTGTTTATTTACTCATTTTTATGGCCAGGTCAGCCTGCCCTGAGGGCAGGCTGGCGCAGCATGTGGTGCTGGGGATCGAACCTAGGTCCCTGAAGCTGCCCAAGCTTTCCCAAGCCGGCACTTTAGACCACTGAGCCATCCTGCCAGGCCCCAAGAACCAGCTTTTTGATTCATTAATTCTTTGTATTATTTTCTTTGTCTTGATTGAATTAATTTGTGCTCTAATCTTTATAATTCCCATCCACCTTTTGGCTTTGTGTTATGCTTGCTCTTCCTTTTCTAGACAGTTGAGGTGCAGCATTAGAGTTTATTTGTTCCCATGCTGTTTTCTTAATGTCTGAGTTCTGAGCTGTAAATTTCCCTCTAAGAACTGCTTTCGTTGCATCCCATACATTCCAACAAGTTGTGTTTCAATTTTCGTTAAATTGTAGATATTCGTTAATTTTTTGTTTAATTTCATCTATAACCACTGGTGCTGAGGAAGGTGTTGTTTAATTTCCATGTATTTCTGGGGTTCTTGTAGTTTCTTTTGTCATTTATTTCTAGTTACATTGCTCTGTGATCAGATAATATGCATAGGATAATTTCTGTTTTCTTGCATATGCTTAGACATGACCTATGAACCATTATGTGGTCTATTTTGGAAAATGTCCCATATGCAGCTGGAAAAGTGTGTATTCAAAAGTGGTTGGGTGGAACACTTTGTATATGTCCACTAAGTCTGTTTTTTCCAAGTTCTGGCTCATTTCCACTATTTCTTTGCTAATTTTTTTGTCTGCTTCACCTATCTTTTTGGCATAAGGGGGTAATAAGGTCTTTTGTTAAGATTGTGGTATTGGATATTAGATTTTTCATGTCCAATAAGATTTATCTTATATAACTCGGTGCTCCCATGGTGGGTGTGTACATATTCATGAGTGTTACCTCTTCCTCTTGAATTTTTCCCCTAACTAGTATGTAATGGCATTCTTTATTTCATTTCATCATTCTTGATTTCAAGTAGAGACTGTCTGTGAGCAGGATTGCTTCCCCTGCTTTTTTCTGAGGTTCGGGGGCATGTAGTGTTGTGTTCCATCCTTTGACTTTCAGCCTATAAATCTCTTTGTGAGTTAAGTGTATATTTCTTATATACAGCATATGGTTGGATTTTGCTTCCTAACCCACTGTGCCAGTATATTTCTTTTAATTGGTGAATTAATTCCATTTACATTGATAGTCATTATTGAGATGTATCCATTTATGTTTGCCATGTTATTTATTTGCCATTGTTTACGCCTTTTTCTTCTGTCTGTAATTGTTTGCTCTGTTGGGTGGATTCTTTCCATTCTCAGTTGTGGAGTTTGGTCTTTTTAGTCTCTGTCTGGAATATCTTTTAGTATTCTGTGTAGGGTTCCCTTTGTTATCACGAAATTCTTTAGGTATTCTTTGTGATGGATTTCATTTTTCCATCCAATTTGAAAGAGAGGTTTGCAGGGTGTAACTGTCTGGGCTGGAATTTGTTTTCATGGAGGATTTGATGCACTCTGCTCCTTGTACTTCTTGACTTCACGGTTTGTGAACAGAAATCTGCCATTGTTCTGATGGATTTTCCTTTAAATATGATCTATCTCTTTTCTCTAGCAGCTTTTAGTATATTGTTGTGCTGAATTATGGCATCTTGACTATTACATGTGTGGGTGTAGTTTTAATTGGGTTGATGTTATTTGGAGTTCTATCAGTTACATCAATGTCAGAATGTTTTCCCATATTTGAGAAGTTTTCTGCTATTACCTCTGCCCATATTCTTTTTATGTCACTTATATTGACTCCTTCTTTCTCATTGATACCTGTTACTCTTGTGTTGTTCATCTTTGCATTGTCGTGCAGATGTTGGATTATTTTTTCCTGCATCCTAGTTGTTTTAATGGATCCCTTCTTACCTTTCCACTAGCTGCAGCTGTCTGTTCAAGATTTAAAACTCCATCTTCAATTTCATTCAGATGGCTCTGTCAGGTTGTGATTGAGGTTTTAAGTTCCTGTGTATCTCTTTCAGTCTGTTTCATACAATCTCTTTCTTTCCTATATTGTTTATTCAGGGAATCTATCTGCTGCCGTGTTCAGCTTCTTACTGCTGCAGCCCATGGGACTGAACGCCACACACTTGCCAGTGCTGGGTTGGGTGTGCGGGAGATATGGTGGACTTGGAGCAGATCTCACCCACACAAGATGGGCTTTGGTCGAGTCCAGAGAGCATCAGAAAGTTTGGTGCAGACCATCTCCCTTAGGCTCAAGCTGGGTTGGGAATCTAAGAGAAATGGTGCAGACACAGAGCATATCTCACCCACACACGCTGGGCTGAGGCTGAGTCCAGAGAGGATTGGAAGAACAGTGCAGACTGTCTCCGTTAGGAGGGGGCTGGGTGGGAGATGTCTAGGGTGGATCTTTTTATTTACTAATGGCCTGAATTTCCTTTCTCAGACTAATGTACTTTTCATTGTTGAGGTAATTGATTGCTTTGGTTGATTAGTTCCTAAGTGCTGAACTTCTTCATGCTATTGTAAATACTGTTGTTTACCTAATTACATTCTCAGTGTTGGACATGGTTATTAATTGTAAGAGGCTTTTGGTGGAGTTTTGTGTTTTTTAGTAGAGAACTTTGTTTTTGCAAATAACGATACCAGATTTTATCCTTTCTTATATTTAGCCCATTTTGTTTCACTGTCTAGCCTAATTGTTCTGGTTAATGTTTCAAGACTGTGTTGAATTAGAGTGGTGACAGTGGACATCTTTGATTTGTTCTTGGTCTTCAAGTGAAAAGTTTCAGTGTATTCCCCACTTAATGTGATATTGGCAGAAGGTTGGTCATGAATTACTTTCACCAAATTAAGATATGGACTTTTAATACCTATTTTCTTGATGTTTTTTGTGGGAGTTGGCAGAGTTTCACTATGTAGTTCACACTGTCAGACTGGAATTGAAATCAGTACCCCTCCCACAGTCACCCACATGACTAAGTGTCTTTAATCTGTGTGGGATTGATTTTTTTTTTTTTTGTTAAATATAAAGAAATTTAGTTTGAAAATTTAAAAGTCTGGGTATTTATAGGCACCCTTTTCTGGGTCATGAAAGATCTGTGGCCATATCACTCTGAATATGCCAGATCTCATGTAATATCATGAATGCATCATAAATTTTGTTTCATATTTGAGTATTTTTAGGCTTTTTATACTACTATATATAAATCGTTATTTTATAACTTACAAATCTATATTTGTTCAAAGGATTGGTTTCTTACATAGTTTTCTGGGACTGTCTTTACCTGGCTTAGGTGAATATGCCTTATGCAATGAGTTAAACAATGCTCCTTTCTAAAGATGCTATTAGATAATTAGAGCACAAAGCTGATGAAATTACTTAGAACATTGTGCAGAGACATAGCATGTTAGAAAATATGAAAGAAGTCAATACATGTGTAGTAAAGAATTAGAGTAAACCATAGCTGTTATAGAAGGTGAAGTAATAAATACCAGAGTGGCAGTAAACTCTTCAAGTGCATTTTTGATTCCTTGTGAAATCTACTGGTTACTTTGACTGAAAGTACATAAGTTTCTTATTTGTATGATTTGTCTTTGTATTTTAAAAATAATTCATAACTGGTATTGTGAGTATGATAATTCCATATGAATTGATAACAACAAGCTTGTGGTAATTTACATGAATAAGGATAAAAGGGATAAATTAAGATAATTAATATATGTGTACAACTACCTATGATAAGTGTAATCATTATGTACTGGAAACACTTTTAGGGGTGATTGGTCTTTATTGAATTTAAGAGAAATAGTGGGGGAGGGCAGTGAATTGGAGAATGAAGGCTGTGCTTAGCATTACTACATGATCTCTGTAGACTGACGCGAGTATTTGGCACCACTGCTCTGTTGGTCAAGCCCAGAAGACAGTAGATGACCTAAGGGGGTTTTAGACTTGCGGTCCACTTTCACTCTTAAAGCCTTCGTATGTCTGTGTGCAAAAGAACTGTGCCCCCTGAGTGCAGGATGGCTACTCTGCGTCAGTGGCAGCGAGCCTTCTCGAGCTTTCATGGGTGACTGCTAAGGTGTGTGTGCCATAGATTGCCACCACAAAAAGCTTAAGATTAAAATCATGTAGCCTATGAATTTATAGTATGTGAATTATAGTATGATTTAGTATTTATCCTGCATCTTTTCAGGTAAACATCCTAGCATAGAATTGTGCCCTTTCTACCTAAATATTTCCCAACTTGGAGATGTTTTATTTTATTTTTTGCTATTTTTTCTGATTCCGATGCTGTGATTGATATTTTCAGATATGTATATTTATTTTCACTTCTGAGCTTTGGATAAATTCTTCACATTTTTTCAAATTCAAGATAAAATTTTTCAAGTAATATTCCCTTGTCGATGAGTATCAACCTAGAGCTTCTCAATGATACGTTAAACATATTCTAGTAAGATTCTTTTCTTTTGCAGTAAAATTCTAATGAGTTTTTTTATAATATATGGGATTGCTTACTTTTCATATCTTTGCAAGTACTTGTCATTTTATGTCAGCCTTTTGTTTTAGTATTTTAATTAATTAATTAATTAATTAGGTACAGAGTCTCTCTCTGTGCAGCTTAGATTCGTAGTGATCCTCCTGTCTAAGCCTCCCCAGCCCTGGGATTACAGGTATGTGCCACCATACCTGGTTTCAGTGGCTGGCATGGCATGAGGTACTGGGGATGGAACTCTGGTCCTTAAGCTTGTCAGACAGGCACTTAGACCATGAGCTATCTTCCCAGATGAGCTAGCTAGCTTGCTTGCTTGCTTGCTTGCTTGCTTGCTTGCTTGCTTGCTTGCTTGCTTGCTTGCTTGCTTGCTTGCTTTCTTTCTTTCTTTCTTTCTTTCTTTCTTTCTTTCTTTCTTTCTTTCTTTCTTTCTTTCTTTTTCTTGTCTTTTTGAGATAGTGTCTCGCTATGCAGTTCAGGGTGGCCTTGAGCTCACTTTTGTAGCCCAGGCTGGTCTTGAACTCGCACTGACTTCCTGCCTCAGCCCCCCAAGTGCCTGGATTACAAGTGTGTATGACCACACCCAACCCTCCAACTGAGCTTTTTGTTATAAAAACTATTTCTCTCATTTGTCATTTTATTCAAAATGTGGGGTTTTTCACTTCCATTTTTCCTGAATTTTATTTTTTTTCAGAAATGTTTGTTTATATTTTTATCTGGTTTGTTTACTGAAATGTGTAGTCTTTTAGATATGTTAGGAGTATGGGCTCAGTACAATGTGTATTACAGGTAGTTTTTACAGTTTATTGTTTGTCCACCTGATTGACACTTTGTAGACAAGATGCAGTTCTATTGATAACTTTTTCCGGAAGCATTTTTCTTAAAATTAATCTCTCTTATACATTAGTAGGTATTAGTAGGTAGAAAACTTTATTGTTTTCTGTTTTGTCTCTGTCTCCTTCCTCCTCCTCTCTTCCCCTTTCTACCTCCCTCTTCACCTTCATCTCCTTCCCTCTACTGTGACCTTGATGAGGGTCAGGACATTTAATACCTGCTATTCCTATTGCTTTTTATAGTACTTGATAGTCTTAAGCTCAATAAATTTTCCCCCTGTCTCCTCTTTCCCCTACCTCCTTTCTCTCAGGGCTTCACACATACCAGACAGAGACTATACCAGTATACCAGTTACATCCTCAGCCCCTTTTTGGTCCCTGTGTTACTTGGACACAATGTCTAAGTTGCTCCAAATGGCCTCAGAGTTTCATTCCTCATGCCTCAGCTTCCTCAGTGGTCGGAATTATAGGTGTGTGCCACATGCTTAGCAATGAGTGAGTTTTATGCAGCCTTGTTTTCTAACTTATAAGGATGCAGGCAATGATGGAGTTTGAACCCAAATTCTGTTTGTATGTGCTAAGCAAGCACATACTCAGCCCCTCTGTTCCTATTTAGCCTATCTCATAGTATTCTGTCACAGTAATTCCAATAAAAGAAAGTAAAAATAGTGAAATTAGCTGGAAAGGAATGTGCAGTTGTAATAAGGCTGTAGTTACATGTAGATGCAAAAGTTGGGGGGTTTTTTTGGTAACAGTAAGGGTTGATTTGGTATAATTTCCCAATAAAGCAAAGGAAAAAAAATGGCACTCATTTTTTACCTTGAGTTTGTGAGCTTTTGTTTGGTGGTTGTAGGCCCTAGTATTGCGAGTGACTATTTGTGAAACAACTCTTAATTTCTCATTTGACAAGAAGGAAATTAGATGCCTTTGTTGGGACTCAAGAGTACTTTCAAGGGTTGTTCTTCTGTAGTTGAAAAAGAGGCTATAGTTAATAGTTTGCTTTCAGTTACTTTTTATGACTTTTTCTTTATTATCATTTCTATTACTTTTTACATTTCAATGTGATAGAATATAAATTTTTAATTTTGTGTACATCTTACTCTTAATATCTAAAGGATACTTTTAATGTGTAAGACAAAGTACCCTATACAGTGGAGTTTTAAATTACGCTAATCACTTATTTGACACTTTACTAGTTTTGAATTTATATATGTAAGCTCATTTTGAAAAGTCGACAATGTGTTCTATAGCATTATGTTAAATGATAACTTCTTTGTAGTTTGTTCTTGGTTTAATGGTTTTTATATTTAGTTTAGTGGTATATATATGTAGATATAGCTAGAAAAATATGTGGGAAATGATCTGTTAGTAGTTTCATATTTCATCAACATGCAAAAAATGTTTGGACGTGATTTTTACCTTTTATCATGATTTTAGAAGAAAAAATTGAAAACTTTATCTTTTTAAAAATTTTAACTGTGTAATTTCTAAAGCTTGTTATATATTTACAGATTTGAACTTGTTGGTAATCATTTACTGCCACAGTCTTAAATGAAAGATAAAATATTTCTACACTTAAAAGGCTGCAAATAAATATTCTGATATTTAAAGAGTACTTTAAGTTTCCAGAATAAAACAGCCCAGCATACTGAAATCTAGAAATTTAGCATTTATAATAGAAACTGCAATTCAAGTTTAACTACCCTATCGTGGCATTTCTCTTGCCGCTGTAATAAAACTTGAGAATGTTTAGTGATTTTTTTCTCTACTATTATTCAAAATTACATTACCCTTACTGAAATCTGAATGGCTTTTGGTGGATTAATTAAATTGTAGCTGGTTTGCCATCTGGGTGCTGCTTGTTTAGCTGCTTTTCCATGAAAAAATTTCTCATGGAATAAAGAGTATTTTTTTGTTAGGCTACAGCTGCTAGGCTTTGCTTTCTAGAGAACAAATAGTTTATGCTTTTTAAACAAGAGATTTGTGATAGATTTAAATTTGTAAAACATAAAGCCTATGACTAACTTCCTTTTAAGGGTTATTAATGGTCTAACTTAATAATTTTAAATATTCCTTATAAATTGAGAATGTATTACGTGTCTTGGTAATTTATTAAGTAGAATGCTAGGTTTAGGCTAAATGTTAAAAAAAAAAATGGGAAAGAGGGAATTAACTAAATCTGATTTTTATGGCTCAAGTGGTTTCATTAAATTAGAGTGTTCTGTGTTGTTCATTAATGAACTTGTGCCATATGCTTTAACTGTTCTGGTCAATCGCTGATAAAGAAAGGCTTGTGGATTTGCTTTTTTTCATATAAAGCTGGATAAAAATATCCATGTGATGGGTTTTTATCAAAGGAGTTACTTTGAATTCAGTAACTACTACTGAGGCAATATGGCTCGCAATTTGCGACCCAAAGGTAGTCATACATTATTGGAATACAGCCTACTGCGCTTCACATTACACAGATGTGAAGGCCTGATTATAGCTGCTTCATAATTAACAGTGATCCGATTTGTTTTGTGGCATAAATGGTGCATGTGTAGAACATTAGCCATGGCACTCTCATTCAAATTCAACTCAAGGGCTCAGCGGCAGGCGGGTCACGAGCTTCGGGGAGTAGAAGCACAAGCTCCTCCATATGTTCTTGCTGCATCTTACTATGGCTATGAGTGCAAGATAAGTTCCCTGAAGAACCTAATCGTGTTCTGTAATTACAGCGCGGCTTTCTGCTGGCTAGAAATGAGGGAGAAGCTAAAACACTCCCTCATCAGATAATTTGTAAATTACTTTACATGGCGGATGCCTAACTCAGTTGGTTTTCAACTGCTGAAATTATAAATAATTGTAACAGATGTGGCAATATGGCTGGCCTCCAATAAATGAGGCCCTTGATAATTTGGCCAACCCTTTGACAGGCCAATTTAATAAAATGTGAACAAAATCTTCTTGCTAATAATTTATCATCCTTTTTCCCAATAGAATAAATTTAATTACCCTAGCAGTTAACAAGGTCACACCCAGATGCCAAACTCTGCTACAGTTTTGATAATGCAATCAGGAATTGAGAGGTGATGACAGCGTTGTTGTTTTTTTCATTACCTGGCTTCACATAAACACAGGTGGCGTAGCTTTCTTGTCAGTTTTTAATAATTACAGGCTATTATGGAATGCATAGTTAGCAGATTGAAAACCACACTGTAGTGAATTTGTTTGAGTATGATTGAGGCTTTAATGTATAGAGATGATAATGCATAACAAGCAAGTCCCTAGCTTATGCCATTAGTGCGCAAATTTTGGTTTTCTTACTGGTGATACAAGTTTTACGTATTTATAAAACTTAGACTGTGTGTTATCATAAGTAAATGATTGTATCCAAATGTGTCATATTTAGAGATAAACCTTAGAGGAAATTTAATTCCTTAAATGTGGAAATTCATTTTAGGTTAGCATGAATATGTACACTATATATTCGGGCTGCAAATACTGCTGTAATAAAAGGCTTAATATATGTCTTAGAAAAATATGAGAGTGTTCCATTTTTCTATCTGCGGTAGCAATAACTCTATAGGAAAAACACTATTGTTATTTTGCAAGTGTGCCCAGTATTAAGTTACTCTTAGGATTGGAATAAGTAGTCACTATGTACAGTGGAGTTTATACTCTTGCCACTCTTTTGTGCCATATAAATATCTCTAATTTTTATCTGATGCTTCTGTGTAACAGAATGCTTAACCTCTGTGGTTGCTTAAATTCCCTATCCTAGTTGCTGTTGTTACCTCTTGGGTTTGACTATAGGCAAAAGAAGTGTCCATGCATATAGCCCATTTATTGTTTTATGTAGTGTGTGGAAAGAGTTAAAAGTTATGAAAATGTCTCTTTTACATTGGTGTTCACTGATATACCTGTACTTGAAGTATTTGGATATGTAAGGAAATTTAAACTGAACTGACTAGAGTTGTAAGTTTTGTTATACAATGTGATTTGGAGGGTATTTATGAGAGAAGATGGTACGACTTTAAAATTGTACCTACATATTGTCATTTTTCTTTTTATGTTTTCTGATTCCAATTTGAGGCTATTTGGGTTAAAAGTGAATGTACTTACTGTATTTTTTCTTTCTGTCTGTCTGTCTGTCTTTCTTTCTTTCTTTCTTTCTTTCTTTCTTTCTTTCTTTCTTTCTTTCTTTCTTTCTTTCTTTCTTTCTTTCTTTCTTTCTTTGTACTGAGGATTGAACTCAGGACATTGCATTTGCCAGGTAGGTGCTTATGCCACTGAGCTCTCTCCCCAGCCCTGTATTTTTTGATAGTAGAAAATTTGTGCTCAGTTTGGTAGTCTTTCTGAAAGTAAGAACATTTTGAAGTTAGTACACTGATATAGTTGTGAACTTTGTGATAAGACTGGGTTTATATCATGCTTATTGGGTATTATTTTTATTCTCCTTTTTTTCTCAAGAATATATGACTGTTGTTTAGTCACCCATTTTCATGTCATTGATAATTGAGCTAACAAAGCTTGCCTTATGAATTGACAGTATACATAGTTACACATATCAATTTTAAGAGAATATTAAGGTTTTATAGAGATTTGGGTATTTTGTGAGAAGACAATTATATGATGTATAGAGCATATATGATACACAGAATATATATATATATATATATATATATATATATATATATATATTCAATATCATCTTTCCAAACAATGTAGGTATTTCTAAAAGTCATTAAAATTATGTGATACTTATGTATATTTTAGATATTTTATGTGCTCCTACACACACAATTTTATCCTCTATATTGCAATTATACTGGATTTTCAGTGATATGTTTTTTTTTTTTTTTTTAATTGAAAACTGAATTCAGGACCTTGCATTTGCCAGGTAGGCCCTTGTGCCCCTGAGATCTCTCCCTAGCTGTGAAGTGTTGCTTTGGGGGACACAATTAATTAAGAGATCATGTCATTTTCAAGTGCTTTTCTTTTTCAATAAACTATGTTATGTATTGACAGGCTTGGAATTTATAAATTTCTCAAATGTGGATAAAATGCTAGGAGCTAAATACCTTTTCACTAAATGCTAGTATACATAAGGAGGTAACATTTCAGTATAAGAGGAAGTAAATACATTTAATTGAAACTTTTTTTTTTTTTCTTGTTTCAGAATCTTTGTTTATTCAATCATTTTTATGGCCGGCTCAGCCCGCCCCGAGGGCAGGGCCAGCGCAGCATGTGGTGCCGGGGATCGAACCGCGGTCCCTGAAGCCGCCCAAGCTTTTCCAAGCAGGTGCTTTAGACCACTGAGCCATCCCGCCGGCCCCTTAATTGAAACTTAGAAATAAAGATAAAACAGTTTCAAAATATTTCCAAGTAATATAGCTGTGAAACAATTTTCTATCTGCTAATGTTCAGTCATTTATACTCTCATAATGACATGTAATAATGTTATACAGTGCTCTTTGAACTAAATATTTAAGTTATACAATTTTGCAATCATATTTAGCACATTTAAGTGTTCCCTCTATGATTTCTATTGGTTTGTGTTTTATAAGACTTTTCAACCAAAATTAGCTGAGTGAGTCACTGTGCGAATAATGTTGTGTAGGCTGTTGGGGCTTAGTGGTGGGGCATGATTTTGACATGCATGCGCCTCTCAGTTCAATCCCTAGCCCCCAAACAAAACAAACAAATGATGTGTTAATAGTGATTATTCCCAGTTGGGAGCTTGTAGGTACATACTCCTTTTGTCATTTTAATCAGATGAACCATATCATTGTCTTTCAAGAATGTAAACCAAGAAGAGACTAGATTTTTAAATTTTTTTTAAATTTATAAAATATTATTAGCAAGAGAAATAACTTAGCTGCTACATTATCCATGTAATAATCACATGTTTTCACTTGCAATTTGAAAATTCAGATTAAAGAAGAATTGGAACATAGAAAAACATCTTGTTTGTTTGTTTATTTATTTATTTATTTATTTAGAGACAGCGTCTCACGGTGTACTTAAGGCTTGCCTCCGAGACTGTGACAGTTCTCCTTCAGCCACCTGTGTGCATGATGAACTGCATACATCACCATACCCAACTAAGACACCTTTATATTAGCGTAGCCTCATCCATTCTGCTAGTGTAAAGTGATCAAGGTTAAAGTCTCCATCCATAAATTGGCCTAATAGCGTAAGCTATGGGTTGGTTATTGGTTCCTACTATAACAATATTAAGATGTAGTAAGATCTTTAAGAAGTAGGACCCAGTAGGATCCAGTTAGGTCACTGAAGACGCCGCCCTTGGAGAAATAGGTCTAGTTCTTGCGGGGAACTCCCTTCAATTACTTACTTTCTGAGTGGGCTACAAAAAAATAAGCTCAGGCCCTGTCATGCTCTGGCGTCATGTCTCCCAATGTGACCTCCCTCTCTTGAGTTTTCTTTCTGTGATGTCATCTGTCATGCCATGATGTAGCTTAATAGGCCATTTCCAGAGCTGGGATCATGCCACTTGGAGCTTCAGTTTCCACAATTGCATACTAAGTAAACTTCTTTTCTTTATAGATTATGTGTCTTTAGGTATTTTTTTTTTTTTTGTCTTTTTGAGACAGGGTTTCACTATGCAGTTCAGGCTGGCCTTGAGCTCACTTTTGTAGCCCAGGCTGGTCTCGAACTTGCACTGATCCTCCTGCCTCAGCCTCCTGAGTGCTGGGATTACAGGCGTGTGCCACCACGCCCGGCAGTCTTTAGGTACTTTGTTACAGCAATGGAAAATGGACTGAAATAGTAGCCTTGATATGGCATAATGACAATGAAACTCCATCGCTATTATCTCCCTTTCCAAAACTGGTAACCTAAGTATCATTATCAGAAAAATGTCAAATTCTAAAGCGAGCATATTCTACCAAAAAATACAAGAAAATAAAAACAAAAAATGGTCAAACTCATCAAAAATAAGGAAATTCTGAGGAATTTGTTTAATCAAGAGTAACATACATAGATATGACAATTTAGTGTATTATTATTATTGAATCCTGGATAAGATGCTGGAATATAATAGTAACTTGTGGAAACAATTACAAAAATTTGAATAGACTATTGATTATAGTAAAAATAATATACACGTATTGGTCAATTCCTTAGATATAATGTAGCATACCAATTTATGATGTTTACAGTGGGTAATATTAGGTGAGTACGTGTGTCAGATATAGGAAAACACTACTGAATTTTTCAGAATGTATAAAACTATTCTAAAGTGACCATCTACTAATTAACAAAGCAAGTTAAAGGACAAATTATATCCTACCCCTTTCCATCTGGGAACTGTGCCTCAATCTTAGCTAATGAACTTTGAGGACTGATATTATAAAGATCTGTCATTTAATTTTATATACTTGTAATCTTAATGATAAGGAATTTTGAAAAAATGCTACATAAATGTTTTTATTTTTAGAAATGATAAAAACAAATAGCATCAGAAAAAAGTATGTCATGATTTCAGTGATTATATCTGTTATTGGAACATTTTAATGTCATCATGGATTTTGAGTTATGTTAGCTTCTTGAACAGGGGTTCTCAACCTGTGGGTCATGACCCCAGCAGTGGTTGAACAACTAAAACACAGGGGTCACCTAAAGCCATTCCGAATCATACCTGTAGCAAAATTACAATTTCGAAGTAGCCACCAAAATTATTTTTTGGTCTGGGGGTCACCGCAACATGAGAAACTGTATTGCGGGGTCACGGCATTAGAAAGATTGAGAACCACTGTTTTGAATGAATACTTTTATTCTTCTACTTATAGTATTATAATCCACTTACGCTTTTATAAATTTATTGTTTAAAGAATACTAGATTATTGGGGCTGGAGAGATAGCCCAGAGGCAGAAGCACCTATCTGGGAAACACAGGACCTGGGTTTCATCCCTGGCCCCACATGTCATGCGGTCACAGCCTTGGATCCCCATGTGCAGTGCCCATCATGTGACCCCGGAACTGGGCCTGGTGGTGCTCACCTGTAATCTCAGCGCTAGGGAGGTTGAGCCAGGAAGATCTCTGCAAGTTCAAGACCAGCCTAGGGGTTACAAAAGTGAGCACAAGGCCAACATGAATTACATAACAAAATTCTGTCTCAAGAAACAAAAACAAGTAAACAAGCAACTAGATTACTTATGGAATGTGCTAGTAAGCTAAAAATGTTTCTCTTTATTCTATATTATTATTTGACCTTAAGTAAATTATTAAAAATTTATCTATTAAATGACAATGTTGTTATATCTGTCATACCTTTATTAATAAAATTCTGGACAGGAATAGATTTAACAGTTGACTAATGGAAATGTCTGTGAAGATCATAAATTTGATATAAAACAGGAAGAAAAAAGAATAGAAGCTCTGTAGTGGTCAGACAGGGGAAGAAAGAATAGAATGAAATTATTGACATTTACTGGAAGAAAAATGCTTAGTTTTTTCTTCAATGTGAAGTAAAAATGGAGCAATATAAAATGATAACAATATAATAATAGAACTGTACTTTGAAGAAAATACTTGGGGACAGGGAGATAGCTCAGTGGCTTAATTAGGGGCTGTCTTAGCAAAAAGAATAAAAGAATAGATAAATTGGAAAAATGTGATTTTTTCCCCTGTGAGATATGTATATGATAATGATATGCATATATGATAATTATAAAATTGTCATCATCATCACCACCACCAAGCTTGTGGTGCCAAACTTGTGTTGTCCCCAGAACTGTGTGTGAGACCATATAGTTTGTAGTTTAGTGTAAAAATAGTTTTTTCCTAATCACTTGTGAATTTTTATAATTATATATAAATGTTTCTATATAAATAATAAATATTTGCTAGAAACTGTGCTCCTAGCTCTTTCATTTATATTTTACTGTTAAAAGATTTTCTCTGAAAATTCATTTGTATGATCTATATAAATATTTGCATATACTTTAAGTTAGTATGACATACAAGGATACATAGTTATGCTTTTAAAAACAGGTGTCTAACCCATCATTATCAAGCTTGGAAGCATTGATGGTCTCACAGAAGTCTGAAATTGAATATTTACAGAAGAAACTTAAAATAGCAAATGAACAGCTGTCTGAGCACAGATTTATGAACAAGAGTTTCTCTGAGAAGAACATCACGACCACTGCTGAAGGAAAATACAAGGTACACATACATTTTATTGCTTTATAAATTTGGCAGGGTAAGGCTGGCAGAGCAGGAGATAAAATTGATAAAAACAATTAAACATACTGCTCTGCTTATTTCCTGTAAATTCCAAATGAATACATTCCAACTTTTTGGTGAAATACCTCCTCAAAGCAAGAAGTTTCCCTTTTTATGAATAAATAATATTTTCCTATTACTGTAATTGAATGTATTACTAGTCTACCTGTTTTGCCAATAGATTAATTTCTTACAATAAAATGTTTTGATAACTGTCCCTCATCTATGTGATACACGCATCATGCTTAAGAATTCCTTTTAAAATGATGCTAGTCATTTACTTATTTTTCTAACTTTAAGAAATATGTGTTATTTCTAGTTCATTCCAATATAAAGTTTATGTTACTGTCCTTAGGGAATATAAAATATAAATTGGACTTTAACATTAATTCATACACATTTTGTATAGATTAAAAAGAATATCAGTAGCAAAGAATCTGTGGTATGCTGCAAAAGATTCCACCAAACATTGATTATGTTAAGTTTCATAATATCCCAGATAAGTATAAATAACATTTCCCTTAGGGATGTAGACATATTCTTATATTTGTTCCATTGGCAATAGAGAAAGAATTTATATGTGAAAAATTATTTTTGAGGTAATTTTTTTATTTTCCATTTTTTTTTTTTTTTCCTTTGAGTAAGACAAACTATCAATAAAGGAATCATTTAAAATTAGACTCAGGTTTCTTGGTACTTTCACTTTCTACTGTGATTACTCACTATGCTATTATCAGTCATTTTTCAGAAGAATGAATTTTATGTTATTAAAACATAACATCTATTCATAGTAATATGGTAGTTTCACAAACTTTATTTAAATGAAAGAAAACATTTAAGTTGAAATGTAACCTTATAAGCTATAATTTGGTTCCTCAAGGAAAATATAAGGTTGCTATATTATTGAATTTTTTAGATGTACTACTTTGGTGTTTCACTGCTTTTAAGAAAAGAAAAGGAGAAGCATATTTTGAGCAAAATTTTCTTTTTTGTGAGGATATACAGTAACCATGTACACTGTGTTGCTCAGCTTAATGGTTGCTTTCACATTTTCCTTTTCCAGATTGGTATATGAAGCTGTACATAATATAAACACACATTCTGGTCTCTAGTTCACCACATTATAGTTAATGACCATATGGTCATTATGGTATAAGATCTACAGTCTGTTGTATTTATATTCCTCAAGCATATTGTTCCTTCAGCTTCACAGTATGTTAAACTATTTCAAAGGGGAAAAAATTCCTTTCCCTCTTGTTTCTGGTTGTCCTATCAAGTGTAACCTTGGACCCTTATAGAGCAATTAGACCAGCCTCTATCCCCTCCTTTGTAATGAGGTTTCTTGCATTTCTGAGTCTATAACCCTTTAGTCTTCCCTAATGGGACATCATTATTCTGAAAGAAACAATGTAAATGTAAATGAATATTCTCATTAAGGAGTCACAGAGAAACCTTTAGCAGTAGCACTGTGGTAATTCTGCTTGTTATTTCTCTGGTATTCCATGCAGGATTTTTTTTTATAATTCATTATTAGTATTCAAAATTACTTGTTCTTTAATTTTGCATGTCTTTCATAATCCAGTGTTTCAATTCGTTCAACTGTGTCCTTGTTTTATTCTCAAGGAACCACCTGTGAAACGTTCAAGGTCTTTGTCCCCAAAGAGCTCTTTCAAAAACTCAGAGGAACTAAGAAAGCTGAGAAGAGCTGAAAGAAAGATCGAAACTCTGGAGAAGGCACTACAACGAAAGGTGAACATTGACTCATTTCTTTAGTAGTAGCCATGAAAATATAAAAATACACCAAAGTGTACATGCATTTCACAAATGACTGTCATTTTCTTTCCTGATTTTAATTACTTGTATGCAAATATGTAGACATGGGATCTTAGTTTTAAGATTCCAGAGGATTGTGACATAATAAAAAATACCTACTGCTTGAAAACAATATCACTACTTTCAATTTATTTTAGAATACTTTGCTTAAAATTGGGAGTAAGCTTATTACATTTTCTAGAAAGAAGAACAGAACGATAGCAAGTAAAAAGTTTTTCTTGTTCTTTATACTGGATATGACAAACATAAAAATGAAGTGAGTTAAAAGTCATAATAGTTTAGGTCCCCTGTAGTTATTCTTTTTATAAAAGTTATGGAGGGCCCAGCAGGATGGCTCATTGGTCTAAAGCGCCTGCTTAGGAAAGCTTGGGCGGCTGCAGGGACCGTGGTTCGATCCCCCGGCACCACATGCTGCAGCCAACCATAAAGATAAATAAATAAAAGTTATGGAGTCATAGTAGCAAATAAATATAGTTTTTCCATAACTGAATTTGTCTCAGAACATTTGAATTTCAAATGATACTCTACCCAGATTTTAGAAGTATATTCCTTAGCTGTTTGTATTTGAGAGAACGTATTTTTCTTCTTCTCCTTCTAACCTATGCTTTGAACTATCCTTATTAGGGGAAGCTGTTCATGTATACTCAGCCAACTATATATGGCTATATTAATTTTCTTTTTAACCTAATGAAATAATTTTGTTTGTGGTGCTAAAGTAGTATGCTCCTCTGCTGTGTTCCTCACTTTTAGTAGCCAATATTTGCCTCTTACTATAGTATGGAAAAATTTTCACGCTTCATTTATAATTACCCAGAACCCTGCTTTATTTGAGTTTCAGTTGTATAATTAATTGAGAGTTATACAACAATAAATTTGTGTGGTACTTTATGAGAAGTCCAACGCTTCATACACTATTCACGTGTGAGGGCCTAAGAGGTGAGCTCAGGCTTGCACGTGCTGAGCAAGCCTTCTGTCTCTCAATTGTACTTCCAGCCCTCTAACTTAAATTCTTTGCCATGCAGTGTAGATCATCTTAGGGAAGAAAAGTACCGGCTTTCATTTTTAGAGCAAAATAGGGTTAGTATATAGTTAGCTAAGTAGGTTCTTCTAAATCCTGTATTTTCTGTATATGTATATTACAATGAGATTTATTGTAGGGAATTGACTTACAGAATTATTCACATTGAGAGTTCAAGATCTATAGGAAGCTAGATAACTAGAAGAGCAGACATACAGTTACAATCTGAGCTCAAAGGCTGTAGAGCCATGAGAACTGAAGCTGTTATACCCAAATTTAAGAGTTTCAGTTCAAAGGCAAGAGAAGACCTATATCCCAGATTGAAGGCAGTTGAGGTTGAGGAAAGAGAAAGTAATCTTTTTACTCCACTTTTATTTTATCTAGGCCTTTTATAGATTGGTTAAAGCCCAGCTATACTGGGGAGGGCAGTCTGCTTTACTTACAGTATGTCTTTTTTTTTTTTTTTTTTTTTTTTTTTTTTGGTAATAACACAGTACTAGTCCCATGGTTAAGAGAGTGGCCAAGTTATAAAGAAAAAAAAAAATGTTCTGAAAGTACAGTTGAGAGACCCTATCTGGTGACATCCTTCTTGCTAACAGAATCCTGGTGCATTACAGGATAAGGGCTAGAAACTAGATGTACATATAGCTCTTCTGTTCAGTGTCCCTTATTTTGTAAAGTCACTGGGATTTAATCATGGAACTCCACCCTAATAATATTCTCTTAATTTTAATCACCTCTCAATAGCCAGACCCCTCTGAACATCATAGTAGTTAGATTAAGTTTCTGTGCTCTAAGTACTTCACCAGGGGGCTTAAATTTCTGTGAATAAACCTTGCCCCCAACCTTACCCATACTGAAACTATATCCAAATAATTGTATTCAGTCCATTGGTTAAAATAATCTCATCCAGAAGTGCAAGTAGTGTTTAAGCAAATTAGGCAGTCATTTGCGACACAAGATGAACCATCACGTAATACAACTTAGTAGTGGAAGGTCTTTGCTGTTTTACTTCCAGAGATCTACAAGTCCTTAACAGTCCATTATTGTTAGGAAAAGGAATGATTTAAAAGACATTTAAGGTCTAATCTCTTAAATTTCTTTACAAAAAGAGGCTCAGAAGGATTGTACTCACTTATTTTCTCATTCCCTTTTCTAACAACAGCATTCTGAGTCAAGCACTAGTTTTATTTTCAGAGTAAAATTATTTTTTCACTAACTAAAATTTTTTCTACATTCAAATTTTAAGTCAGTTAGTGATTACAATAAAGTTTGAAATAAATGTACATTTATGTATGTCCCTTATCTTGGGCTGCACCAGGATTCTGTTAGCAACCAATCTATTGAAAGCTTAGATAAAATAAAAGTGGAATAAAAAGATTACTTTCTCTCTCCTCAACCTCAATTGCCTTCAGCCTGGGATGTAGGTCTTCTTTTGCCTTTGAACTGAAACTCTTAAATTTGGGTATAACAGCTTTAAATATATGTCATCTACAGATACAAAATGAATAAAAATGGGAACAAAGTTTGTATTTTAGTCTTAGTAGATTCCTTATTTTAAGGAAGAAACCGGCACTGAAGCAAGAACATTTAGGAAAAGAAATAGGAAAACAAAACCTGTATTTTAAAGCTATTCTAAAAAGAGTGAGCCCACAGTACTTTTTTTATTTACAGTTTATCTTTTTTAGCATATTTAGTGGAGATAAAAGACCTTGCTCTATAATCTCCTTTACCATATTAGTGTTACTGGTATTCCTGAAGTGGCCATAAGTACGCAGTAGATAATAGGATGTCTGCACTTGAGGGTGGATGTCCTGGGTGGAGCCCTGGATTTAATCTCCAGCATGACAAATACTGGTGATGGTAAACATATGTCTGTGTTAGTTTCTGAAGCTTGATGTAAAGGAGTACCACGTACTGAATGGCTTATAGTACAGAAATTTATTGTCTCAGTTTATGAAGAGCCTAAGATCAAGGTGTCAGCAGAGATGATACCTTCTAAGCTGTGTGATGGGGAATCTGTTTTATCCTCTTAGCTTTTTGAAGCCTTAGGTGTTTTCTGTCTTATAGTTGTATTCTTGCATGTCTCCACATTGTCGTTTTCTATGCATAGCTCTTTACCATGTCTAAATTTCCACTTTTTGTAAGGATATTTGTCATATTCAACTAGAGCCCACCTAATCAAAGTGGGGAGGACCTTGCATCTGCACCTTCTATGCTGTTCCACTGATCCTCAGGTCTGCTTTTGCTTCTTTTTTTTTTTTTGCCAATGCCATGTTGATTTTATTATGGTAGCTTTGTGATATAATTTCAGGCCAGGGATTATGATGCCCCTGACTTTCCTTTGTTGCTCTGAATTGCTTATGCTATTCTAGGTGTCTTCCAGTTCCAAATGAATTTTATTAATGGTTTCTGTAGGTCTGTGAATTATGCTAATGGTATTTTGATTGGGATTGCATTTAATCTGTATAACAGTTTTGGAAATGTGGCCATTTACACAGTGTTTGTTCTTCCTATCCATAAACGAGGAATATCTTCCCATTTACTTTTTCAGAGTAGTGTAATTTTCAACATATAGATCTTTACTTCCTTTGATTGATTCCTTATGATCTCTTTCTGTCTCTCTCTGTCCCTGTCTCCCTCCATCTCTCTTTGTCTCTCTCTCTCTCTCTCTCTGTCTCTCTTTGGGGTAGTCTTATGTATGAATGGTTTGATTTCCTTAGTTTTTTTTTTTTTTCTCAGTGGGTTTGTTGTTTGCATATAGGAGGGCTATTTTTTTTTTTTTTTTTTTTTTTTTTTTTTTTTTTTTTTTTTTTTTTTTTTTTTTTTTTTTTTTTTTTTTTTTTTTTTTTTTGTCTTTTTTGAGACAGGGTCTTGCTATGCAGTTGAAGCTGGCCTTGAACTCACTTTTGTAGCCCAGGCTGGTCTCGAATTCGCACCAATCTAGGAGGGCTATTGATTTCTGAGTATTGACATTGAATCTAGCTAGGTTACTATATTTAGTTATTAAATCTAGAAGTGTTGGTGGAGTTTTTGGAGTATTTTATAAAAAGTATGTCTTTCACAAATAACAATAATTGAAGTTCTTCCTTTCTGATCCTGATTCCTTTTCTTTCCCTCATTTACTTGCTCTGGCTTTTGTTTCCCTAACTATACTGAATAGGAGTGCTGATGGTAGTCACTGTTGTCTTATTCCTGATTTTACAGGGAAAGCTTTCAGTATCTGACAGTTCAGTGAGGTGTTAACTGTTGGTTTGTTATAAGTAGCTTTTATTAAATTGAGATAGAGATCTTCTATTCTAATTTTCTATAGGGTTTTTATTCACAAATGGTTGTTTGAGATTTTTATAGTTAAGTGAATGCAACTTGAGACCATATTCACAAGTGAAAAAAATCAGACTCATATGTATAAAACAAAGCTCATTTTCTTGCTCTCCTTTTTATAGTGAATCTTTTCTCTGTGTGTGCAAATGTCCATGTATGTGTGTGCACATGCGTGTGTACCTGTGTATGTATAGAAAAGATATCACTACATTTCCCAGATTGGCCCTGAAATCTGGGGCTCAAGTAATTCTGCATAACATAGTTGAGATAGTTATATTGCTAATTTCTGTTAGTTCATAGAGAGGAAATGTTTGCACTTGTAGTGTCTGAACAAATTTTCATTTCTCTATCTTGTGCTCTGAGTACTCTGAAGATAACAAAATACAATATATTTCATCATTGTTTTGAAATTTTATTTTTTTTTCTCTTTAAAATAAAATCTTAAAAACTTTGGGATTCAATTTGAACATGTGTGCACACATGTGGAAACACTGGCAGGATGTTCTATCAGTGATGACTAACTGCTTAGAGCATGTGTGCCATAGGTCTGCCACCACTGTTCTATCACATAGCAGCAGTAAGTTATATGTTCTAATGCTAATTATAAATTTTGTACAAGTAGTAGCATGCTATCCTCTGCTTTTGTAGCTAGCTGGCTAGCTGTGCGCATTTTTAGATGGATGATTAATAACATAAGAAATAAATTCATGTGGAAAAAATGGAATCTATTTTTAGAAAAATTGTACCCATCATCCTGACTTCATAATTGAGATACATTTATAAAATAATTATTTTTTAAGATAAAATGGGGGAACCTGTGCATCAGAAAACTTTATGAAATTCTTCCAAGTTTTAAAATCATTAATGCCTTAAATCTCTACAACTTTATTCTGTTGACATTTTCAGTGCCATTTAATAACAGTAACTTTTCTATTGAGTACAATAAATGCCTTTTTTAAATTCTCTAACATTATCCATAAACCTTTTACACTCTGTAGTATAGTCTTTGACATTTCCTTAAATTTTATTTCATTTCACTTTTCTAAAATCTTGACCTTGTTCCCTACAGTAAGTTGGTATTTAGGAACAGATTTTAGGCCCCTATTCTCATGAAGGTGCTTCTGACCAAACCAGATTAGGTCCTGAATCTATTCTGTTTTGATGAAGTCAGTAATAGAACCTGCAGATACCTTTAAGGAAAGACAGTTGATATAATTTTCTGTTTTCTAATGTTTTACTAATTCAAACTTGTTTGTTAGATATCAGAGCCTCTAGTTCAGCTCATTTAATTAAAAATCCATAAAAGGTAATCAGTAAAGGTTTTATTCATGTATTGAGTAAATATTCATTAGTCTATGGACTAAGTATCATTCAAATATGCCTGTGGAGTATTTTTGTGTGTATCCTTTTCGAAAATGTAGCAGTAGTGCTATGAAACATTTATCTGTCTTTATATTTGGTTTATGATAAGGTTTTTTTGTTTGTTTTTTGGCAGGACAGGGGCTTGAACTCAGGACCTTGCACTTGCCAGACAGGCACTGTGCCACAGAGCTATCTTCCCTGGTCCCTATTATAAGGTTTTTGATAGCAGTGTTTCTCAAAGAAAGTACTATTTTGTATTGGCTACTTTTATGTCCATTGAGACTTTTAGAATTATGATCCTCCATGGTTAGCTTGATTTTTTGAGATTATTAAAACATATTTTGGTTATTCTTTAAAATATTTCTTATGAAATAACCAATTTTGCAAAGCTGAATTCAGTTTAATATGGATTTTTGAACTCTATCATATTTTGTTTATTTTACTGTTTCTGAGGTAGGGCAAAGGAGAAATAGTCTCTAAAATTAAATTTTCTCATTAATTATATTTTGATACTGGCATTCTCAAAGCATGAGTGTATAGATGAAACTGCATTTAAAAACAATTATTACTATACATTGTATCTATCGAGTTTATTTCTAGTTTCACTTTGAATAGTGTAGGTTTTAATAAATATTCAAGAATTACATAATATTAGATATATACCTAATGGTACATATATTAAGCAAATAAAATTAAAGCAGAGAACTATCTATAAAAATGTATTTGTTATTTACTTGAGTTACTTGCTTGAATTATTGTTGGAAAACTAAAACTCTTTGCTAATAGTGAACATTTTAGACTGAACACTTAGAAATCAGAAGTGGCAATATTTTGCTCTTTGTTAATTTTCCCAGTATAGAACCTTGAACATCTTAAGTGATTTATGGGGCTCAATGTTTTATTAAGTCTTAGCCTTTGGCTTGATGGCATAATAAAGTTTCTTTGTATTTGAGAATTAGAGAAAGATTGGTACAAAGTCAGTGATTGTTAGAGCCAAGATAATGCTAAAAATGTTAAAATAATGTCAATATTAAGAAGAAACTCAGTGTGTTCCATGATTTTAACACAAAATCTTAATGATTTCCAAAACATTAAGTTTCAGAGTAACGGTTTTCTAGAAATTTATCATAAAGCAAGAGTTTATGGAGAACTTTGATTCTGTGAAAATACTTAGAGCAAGATATTCTAGAATTCTTTAACATATTAGTTTATGTGTTTAAGAATGATGTTTATACATGAGTTTCTTCAAATATGATTTGTAAGTTTCCATGTAAACAGATTTGTTAGTGCCTGTGTATGATACAAAATGTCAACTTTCACTGTGGGTGTTTGGTATATGTATTAATGTATCTTATTTTTTTATGTTTCTTTCCCCTCCAATCTTTCCCCTCTCCCTTCATGTCTTTGTCCTTTTCCATTTGTAGTAGATGTATTTCTGTTTGCTTTTATCTATTAGTTTACTTGTTATTTTATACTTTGTATTTTTGATAGTAGAGAAATCATGCAGTATTTAGGCTTATGTGGCTGACTCAATGCCCTCATGTTTTTGAAGTGCATTCATTTTCCTACATATAACTTAATTTAGTACACTTCTAATGCTTCCTTTTAAGAACCTAATAAATCTTTAAATTCTTAGGGTATCCCATAACATAATTACAGTATCTTTAGCATCTATGACAAGATGTGAGTATTGTTGGTCTTCTACTTTTCTAAATTATTTATTTCACACACTAAAATTAAACCTTTTCTAGTTAAAAAAGAAGTAATACATTGTTTACCAACCTAAAATGAAAATTTCAAGTGCAAGTCATTCTTTATTCCTTAAGTAGAGAGATATAAATATATTCTGTTTTGATGTTAGAGAAACTAAAACACTGAATTTTAATAGTCTTCTCAAATTGTGTTAAGTGGGCACCAAGATTTGCACTTTTTTATAACAGTTTATATTTCTTTTTACATGATTTTTCAATTGGGATGATCAAAATTGAATCTGAATTTTCTGATTTTTATTTCCTCTACATATATTTAACCATGTTATTTTTTAGTAAATTTGCTGGAGCTGTGGTTTTGCATATGTTTGAAAAATTTTATAATGACATTTACTCTGAATGCCTCTCTCTAGATATGCCTTTCTCAAATTTTTTCATCAAGCATATTGATTGCCATATGGCATATAGATTATTTTTTAGCACACTAAGAGTCAAATACATCCTAATAAGTACTTTAGAATTTTAGTACAAATATAGTCAAAATAGAATGCTCTATTACCCATACTGGTGAGATACAGAAATAGGGTAAAATACAGACTCTATGGAATATTACTTTACTAGTCAGATGGGAAGTAAATAGTCAAGAAAACTAAGTTTCTTGAAGTTTTGAACCTCCCTGTTAGTACCAATGAGTCAGAGAGTAAAAAAATACATTTTTGTTAAGGGCTGGCCAGATATTTCAGCGGATTGAAGTGCCTGCTTAGGCAGATGCAGGGACGGAGGCTCCACCCCTGTGTGCGATACTATTCCCAGCGCCCCCGTGGGGGGCAGGGCGGTTAAGACAGCAACTCAGACTGGGTGTGGTGGCACCTGTCTAAAATCCCAGCACTTGGGAGGCTAAAGACAGGAGGATCACTAAAGGCCCAATCTGGGTAGGGAGACCCTGTAGATCCTGTACTAAATACAAACCAAGCCAAACAAAACAAAGCACTGTATTTTTCTTTATTCTTCTATAGGTCACATACAGTGCCAGGCCCTCTCTCTGTTTTACCTATTGTTTTTCTCACATTTTACTGGAAAACAAATTGAAGTAATGTAAAGAGTTTTGTTAAGCTTATGCCACTATCAAAACTAGGCTTATATGCTTAAAAAGTCTGTATTTCTCCCAGAAAACAAACATATAAGTATGGTCATAGAAGTGTAAACGATTAAAAAAAAAAGAATAAAAATTGTCACAGCAAAGAAGTCATGAAATTACTAATTTTACATAGAAAAACAGTTCCTAGCTAATATAACTAGATCTCTTGAGATTGAGTTTAGCCTTGGTAAATTTATGGTTATATCTAATGAAAATTTACATATAATGAAAGTTTATATCAGTATATTTAGAAATGATTGGGAATAATTTTTCAAGCTAATTGTTGAGATAACAAAAATATATTTGACTTTGTACTACATGACTTCTTTAACAAAATAATACTGAAACCTTTATTAGTTCTGAATAGTAGAACTTCTAAAGGTAAAAGTTTGGCTACTTTTCACATTGATCTGCGCTTTATTCCTTCTATGCAATCTTTTTGCTTTATTATGTATTAGCCATGAATCCATGGCGGGAAGAATTTGTCCCACTATGCTTTTCAGCCTGACATTTAAAAAAAAATCAACCATCCTTTATATATGGACAAATCCTGGAGTTGTTCAAAAGTAAAAAAATTAAAAATCATTAAATAGGCTTATGAGTATTTGTATATACAGAAATTAACAGAGGAATAACTAAAATAACAAAAGTTTGAAATAGTGTAAGCAACTTTTAAAAAATGGATTGAGGGCTGGGGAGATAGCTTAGTGGAATAAATGCTTGCCTGGCAATGTAGGGTCCTGAGTTCAATCCCTGGTACCACAAGGGGCGGGGGGGGGGGGAAGAAAGAAAGAAATGGGTTGAGTTTATCAAGAACTTTTTTTTGAGGGGTAGAGCTGGTTCAGGCTGCCTTAAGGCTGGGTCTAGGATGGAATCGCCGTCCCCTGTGCCTGACTGGGATTCCCTGCCAGACACTTAAACCACTGAGCAAATCCACAAGTCCCTGAGTTTGTTAAGGAAATCTACTCGGGTACTTGGGGATTCTTTCCTTTCTATTGATTGCATACATGTTACAAGCGCTTTCATATTTATGCACTGTTTTTTCAGATTTCTTATGTAGATGGATAACTTTTTATTTGAAACATTGTATCAATATTGTAGTTTCTTCAAAGTTACATACTTGCTGTTTTTACTTTAGAGCCAAGAAAATGATGAGCTAAGAGATGCCCATGAAAAACGCAAAGAGAGGCTGCAGATGTTACAGACCAACTACAGAGCAGTAAAAGAGCAATTAAAACAGTGGGAAGAAGGCAGTGGCATGTGAGTTACATAGCTCATAAAGACATTTCCCTAAATATTAAATGGAATGGAGTATAGGTGTTTTAATGGCTTTTGTTTAGTTTTAAAGAAATTATTTGGTGTTCAGATTTTACTATGACTTTTTAAAAGATGAACATCAGTAACAAAACCAGCAAAATATGCTAGTCGTAACTATAGATTTGACTGTGATTTGCAGGTGTCATTAGCGTACATGAGAATGAATTCCTGTACGGTTTTACTCTCTATGGGATAGCTTACTAAAAGTACATACTTTAAAGCATAATTATCTGATACTTATGTGATTGAAAAACTGCTTTTAAATAAATACAGTACTATGTTTAAATGTTCATAACTGCAAAGGTGTTTGCACTTTACCTGAAAAACAAGCGAAAAATGAAATTCACATATGTAGTTAACTCAAATCTATTTCAACCTAGTATGCAATTTGAAGATCTATACTATCCATCAGTCTGTTTTCCAGCCTACCTGAATGAATTGTGGTCTCAGTTCAATTGCTCTGAACACGTGTTCAGATCTTGGTGAGGCGTAAGTGGCTCCCTTGCCAACAGTACCAACAAAGGGCAAAGGACTGAAAGAATATAGTACTACCACACTCCTGTCTTTCCGGATGGATCCTTTAGGGCGATATTGATTATAAGTGAGCCAGTACAGCACTTCCAAAAAATAAAAATGAGTGTATTTTATGCACAGAAGATGAAAGCATAAAGGGTGTTGGCATCACTTGGACATGCAGATAATTGTCACACAATTCTTTTCCTTTGATGAACGGAAAGTCCTTCACATTGTATGTCAGCAAAGCCGCAGTAGGACAGCTTGTCCTGGCCTTAGCTTCTGCTCTCCTAACTTCACGGTAATCACTGATGTAATTGAGCAGCAATAGTATGTGCTCTGAGGTAGACCCTCTGTACCACGTTTAGACTGGGTGGCAGTTAGTCAGTTGCAGCTAGTCTTTTTGGAGAATGTTACAATACCATAATCTATATTTTATCTCTATTGCTATAGGTCAAATGAGAGAATCCTAAAAGTTTCATGCATCTGCTTAAAAGTTTTTTTTTTTTTTTTTTTTATGGTAACAGCTTAGCTTTAGAAAATTCTGATACATAATTTTAAGTTCTGTATCCTTAGGTTTTAGGAAATTCATTTTTAGTAAGTATTGAGCCTGTATTAAAAAAATGAACAAAATTGATACATGGATATTTGTAAATTTTAAATAATGTACATGTTACGAATAAAACAGCTATGTTTTTAAAATAGGACAGATATAAGAAAAATACGGAGAGCAGAACTCCAACAACTTCAACAGGAAGATTCTGATGCTGTATGGAATGAACTGGCTTATTTCAAAAGGGAGAACCAGGAGCTAATGATTCAAAAGTGAGTTTCTTCTTTTTAACAATAAGGGCCTATATAAACATTGGGCAGAAATTATTGTGGCCTAAAAGCTATTAAAAATACCTTACAAAACTTTAAAAATGAAATATACTGGCTTTTTTGGCAATAAAAGTACTACCAGCCAAATAGATGAGTGTCTTTTCTCTCTCCCATTCTGTTCTTGTTCTCTCTCTCTCTCTCATATATATATATATATATATATATATATATATATATATATATATGCATGCAGTATGCAGTAACAAGTTGTCCATTTGCTAGCTCTAACAGAAGCAGTATAATATGATCTAGAGATTGTGTTAATTAATGTGGCTCTCATCTGTTGGAGGTGTCGCTCTTCATTAGCCTGTATTTTAGACACTGCCGTGCTTCATTTTTGGAATGAGGTGGAGAGGGGATAACCTAACCAGCCATCCTTGTTTGATCTCCCGGATACATACGCAATGCAGAATGCCTGAGCTCTCTTGGTTCCCTGCCCTGTCCTGCTAATCCCAGCTGAGCTCATTATGGTGTAGCCTTGCTGCTACTCTTGGAGCCAGAGCTGTCCAAGCTAATTACTGGTAGCAGCAGAACTGCCTGTTAAGGGTCTGGTGCGGCTCTGCTAACATGGTCCTTGGTAGTGACCTGCAAAAGACACAAGGGAATTTCTTTCTTTCTTGCTGTGCGCTGCCTGTCCTTTGGGCTTAATGCTGATCCCTCCACACAGGTCTTTTAGCTGCCTGAAGTCTAAAACTTGATGAAGGATACTCTATTTTAGAAAACATACAGTTTGCTTGCTTGATCTTATAATTCACAGACTATTATATTCAACTTGGCAAAGAAAGAATATTTTTTGAGACAAAGAAGAGTTAGACCAATATAATTAGAGTCTTGTTATTTACTTTTTCATTTAAAGTTAATTTTTGACAATTGGACATATAATTGTCTGCGAACCTGCATGACTTTTAAATTGTTAGAATTTAGCATTATGTGGCATATTATAGTTAAATGTCACTGAGTTATCTTAGTTGTAAGTAAAAGCTTGCAGTATATACTGTATAATATTATGTAACTTTTATAACATCCTTTTGTATATAATGATAAACTTCTGAAGAAAGGTATATATGTAAATATATAGTGTGTTAATCCATTAAAAATAGTCTATTCTGAGTGTTTGATGCTGATAATGAGTTTTTTGTATAAGAACTATTTTATTGGCTATATAAATTTGTCTCAAACATTTCTTAGTAATTTTAAATGTATTTATTGGAATATAACTCAAGAGTGTATAGTTTACCTGTACAAAGTATAATTCTGTGAGTTTTAATATATTTAAAGGGTTGTTTACCATCTACTATTACAGTTAATTATGGAACATTTAAATTTCTTCTCTAAAAAATACATGCACAAGTTAGCTATTACATTGCAAATCTTCCCATCCACCATTTACAAACCTAGGCAACTGTTTACTAACCTACTTTCTGTGCCTGTAGATCTGTTTATTCTGAGTACTTATACAGACACAGTCATGTACAGTTCCTTACAGTTAGGTTCTTTCATTTAGCATAGTGTTCACGTGGCATTATTATCCATGTTGTGGCACACATCAAAACTTTCTTTGATTATCTTTAATGCCCTCTGTCTCCAAAAAAGGAAGGTAATTTTGGATGAAATGGGTTAAAATGAGACTTGATCTTCTAGTTTTTATATCTAATCTATTAAAGAAAATTCAGGCAGAAATTAGTCATAAGTAGTGGCTTTGTTTTGTTTTATTCATTAATGAAATATAAATAAAATACAATATAGGTCTTTCAGAGAAGGTTAAGAGATTCTTGATCTGTCCATTCAACAGTGTTTGTACGTTACAATGAGTTCTTTGTGTAAAATGCTTTGTCATTAATAAACAGAGATTTTCCTGTAAAATCCATTTAAATTTATTCACATGGTAGCCATTTGTAAAATAGTGGGTTTTTTTTTTTTTTTTTTTTTTTTTTTTGTCTTTTTGAGACAAGGTCTTGCTATGCAGATGAGGCTGACTTTGAGCTCACTTTTGTAGCCCAGGCTGGTCTCGAACTCTTACCAATCCTCCTGCCTCAGCCTCCCAAGTGCTGGGATTACCTGCGTAAGCCACCACGCCTGGCTAAAATAGTGTTTTTTAAGATCATTTTTAACCTAATAAGAAGTAATGAATTATTTTCATGAAGAAGTCTAAAGCATTGAACACACATTAAATTATGTAGAATGAGTTTCTTCAGGAAGGATTGGTTATTTTGGGAAACATCAATTGAGTTAATAAATGTGTTTCAGTCACTGCTGTGTGTCAATATGATGCTTGGAGAATAAAATGAGACCATCAGGTAAATCCTCTATTCTCATGTACATGGACATTCACTATTTAATATTATGAATGAAATATGTAAAAAAAAACTAATATTAAGAATATGATGAAACAATAAAATTTTAAAAACATCAATCTATAATTCGTTAAAATTTCCTTACTGATGAGGGTAGACCGTTTCATTGTATGGGTACACCACAGTTTAGCTATTGATCAAGATTTGGATTTTACTAATCTTATGGTTGTGAGTAAAGCTGCTATCACAGATTTATATACATTTATATATTTATATTATATATAATATTTATAAATATATACATGTATATACTTTATATACATTTACATATTTCCTGAGATAGCGTCACCTCATTACTGCTAGGAAGAGTTGGTAGTCTAACCTGCTAACTTACTTTAGCATCAACTGTAAATAATTGCTGAAATGTTTTCCAAAGTAGCAAACTTGTTTTCATTCCTACTAAGAATTCATGAACGTGCACTTCCTTAATATCCCTGTCAATTAATGGTGTTATCAGTATTTTTAAAAAGATTCTAATAGGTTTTATTAATATCATGATTTTAATTTGCATTTCAGTGATGCCTAATGGTATTGATTACACTTTCATGTGCTTATTTTTGTCTAAGTCTTCTTTGATGAAAATTTTAAAATCTGTTTCCTACATTTAAAATTTTAATAATTACAATTATTTTTGTTTTATTGTTGACTTTTGAGTTATTTACAAGTTGCAGCAGGGTGTGATGACATGCCTATAGACTTAACTATTCCAGAGTCTGAGGTAGAAGGATTTTAAGTTCAAGGACACTGGAGGGGCTTAATGAGATTCTATCTCTACATAAAATCATAAAAGATGTTGGGGATATAGTTTAGCTGGAACTGTCCTAGAGTTTAGTCCTGAACAGGAGAGGGGACAAAAACAATTAGTTGAGATTTTTTTGTATCTTGGTTGGTTATTTTTTAAGTTGTCTCTGTGGTCTTTGAAATATTGTCTGGAGATTCTGAACTTGTTAAGCCTTTTAATAGGTCTCTAATGATATTATTTATACCTGAGCTGGAGCATTACCTCATTACTACTAGGAAGAAGAGTTCAGAGTCTAGCCTGCAAATCTAGCTCTGCAGCTGCTATGTTAAAGGAAATGTGGAGGGTTACTGGCTGTTGCAGGTAGAAGTCTAGGCTTCGTACTCTGCTTTCCTTGACAAATCATGGCTTTGTTTTATTTATTTCAGTTTTTCTCTAGTGTTGTGTGGGTGGAGTAGAGATTTCTTTCCTGCTTATGTGCTCTTTTCCTATCTTCTGGACTAGAGATACCTGGTGTTCTCTAAACCTTTACTTTTGTCTGTATCTGTTACCATCTCCAGGTTGTTGATTTCTCTATTACCTTGTTTTGGGTGTTTGGAAAAAATGAAAACCCAAAGAACTTCTGCTCTGAGTTACACCTATGGTGGTGTATTTCTGAAGTTTATATATCCTCCTCTGCACCTCTGAGACTCATAGTTGCTTTATGGATTAATCTTAGGGTTTTCCTACTATTAGTAGGGTGACTATAAGTACACCCTTTTTAAAATTTGTTTTTATTATTTTTTACAGTAGTGCAATAGATAATGTTGTGTTCATCATAGTTGTTCAGAGTATAGGATGCAGACATGATTTCTTATCTATACCTCATTAGTACAGATCTTTATTTTCAGTTCACAAAGAGAAAGTAGCTGTATATTTAGTCCAATAGTCTATAATAGTAGTGCATTATCAGCTCATTTGGCATTATTGGGGGGCTGTTCATTTGAGCCTTTTACAACTCAGCATATTAATATGGCTTTCCTTTTTATACTTTATGATTAGACTTTTCTGCTGGATGGTTAAGACCAAGATAAAACAAGAACTATGTTACAAAGAATATGTAAATTTTCTATCTGACAAGGTCAATCAGGTCCCCTCAGGGTTTACCCTGGAACCATGTGCCACGATTTGCAGCAGCTTTGTCAGTGAAAGCCATCTGGATGAATCACAGCCAATGGTTGACCATTTTGCTCTCTGTGGAATCCTGAGAGAATGTTTTCTCTCTAGGTGACTCTCCTTAGGCACACTATACATTATCAGTCACTTTCCTCTGTAGCTCCATAATCTCCTTGAACAGGAAATTAGGGGACTCTACTGAGTTACATGCTGTTACGGTACAGGTTCTCGTATGTCCTGTGTTCTCACTGACCTTGAAGGTATCTACCTCTTTTTATTGGGAGCCAGAAGTTTCAGCTTGTTTTTCCTTAGCTTAGCAATCTTATTTTTTGTCATATATTAATATCTAGTTTAATACTCACCCTTAAATAAGACTTGTGATTTACCTATATTTTTCAGTTGAGCATAGTGTTGTACCAATCTGGGTTGAATGAGGGTCCAGTGGGCCCCAGGTCATCTCACTAACATGCTAGGCATGGGCTCTAACCTCTTAATTTTTGAAATGTTGTGTTTTAACTTTTCATAAGTCCAAAATATTGGGGTTACTTATTTTGGGATTTAGAAATATTAAAGAAAAGATAATTTAATGATACTTGCCAATATTCAGTTAGAAATAATTCATGACCATTACAGTAGGTATACTACTTTGGATTTTGCAGTGGAGAAGAAAGATTTGGTTCAACTTTTAATGTGGTATGGACAAGTGGGAACTTGTAGTAAATTAATCAGTGTAAGGATCATAAATGAAAAATCAAAAAGAGGAAACCTCATGGTAAAGAAGACACTGACCAAACTGATTGTGGTAGTTAATACATTGTGTCAACTTAAGGAAGCTTGGCTGGATGGGCTCGGCTGGTTCCAGCTGTGGGGGCCCCATCCTGCAGGATGCCCAGGGCCTGCCCTGGGATGTGATTGGTTCCACTCTAGAGCCAGATGGCCACCCCAGAGGGACTCAACACAAAAAGTGTACAAAGAGTTGAGGAAGACTTTGAGCAGAGCAGCCCAGCCGACCCTACCCTGGTGGCCCAGCCCTGCCCCGCTTCCTTGGATAAGTCCTCCTTTTTAGAGGATCTTGGTCTTCGCAGCCATGCCACTTTGGAGGAGCTCTGCACTGGCACAGAATTTGGAAGAGAGAGTCTTTTGGATGCCACAGCTGTTGCTCCACCTCTACTCCTCATTGTTTTCTGCTGCCTTGGAGCCAATGAACTATGAATTAAAACCTCAACAAACTGTGAGCTAAATAAACCTTTCCTTCCTTCATTTTGAGTGTTGGGTATTAGTCCCAGGAATGAGTAAAAAGTAACTAAGACACTGACCTAATAGGCCAAGCTAGTGTGATCAGACATCACCTGGCTAGTGGTGGAGTATGGGAGGTCCAGTTGAACCTTGAGGGTGATTAGCTACACTGACTTAAAAGGGTTCTTGGTTAAAACTAGAATTTACAAGAAAATGCACAGCTGGATCTAGAAGAAGTTTTGGGAGTTTGATTCAAATTTGGCCAGACATCTTTGTGAAATGCAAGTTCTTGAATTTATATTTTTCACACATTCTCTGGTATTGATTTTTATGGTCATGTGACCTGCTTTACACTGTTTAGATCCTCAAGATCTGGCTTGGCACTTGGTCTTCCCTTTGTGACTGTTTCATGGCACTTAAAAAGAATGTTTATCTTGCTTCTCTTGGAGGGTAGCATGTTATAAGAAAAAGTCAATTAGGTCAAGTTTTTTATACTGTTTTGTAAATATTTTATATCCTAACTGAAAGAATTATGTTCTCTTTTTCATTTTGGTGCCATATTGTCTTAGCAGGTTCTATATTATTAGATAGGTAAGTGGGGAACTAATGCAAGCTTAACCGTTGTGTGGTTAAAAATATGTGTGTGCACGTGTATGTGCTTATTCTGTCAAGTGTGCAACCCACCACAAAGTTGCTAGTATGTATCATAGATTCTGAATTTTTAAATTCTTTGTATATTTGTTATGTGTGAACAAAATGCAAGTTTGTATATTGATCTGTAAAGTCCAATTTAAAAAAAAAAAAAAGACTGAGGGAAATCAGAGACTACTTATTTTTTTATTGTAAGACTTTCATTCCTGACATTGTTGGTACATAAATACTTAGAACTAATATGTTTTCCTTATAAATCAGTCTTCTGATAATTACTTAATGACTACCTTTTTCTTAGCACTAGGCATTATTCTTAGCATATATTTTCTTTTACGTAATGTTTCTGAGTCAGGATTTCACTATGCTGCCAGTGCTGGCTTTGAACTCTACACTCACGTGATTCTTCTGTCTCAGCCTCTTGAGTAGCTAGGAATGCCACTGTGTCTAGTTTATAGTTTATTTTTATGTTTATTTTAAAGTGGTTTTCTTGCCTTTATCTGTTTTTAAAAGTATCAGTTATTTAATTAGTTTCTTGGTAAGAAATTTAGAACACATTTATGACAATAAACTCCATTTGTTCAAGCAAAACTGGATCGCAGGTCGCCCCAGAGCTGAGGAGCAGCTTTGATTTTGGCTAAAATCTGTGAGTCCACCGCTTTCTGATCCACCTTGCGCTGCTGTGAAATCTGGTATCTCTTATTTTCTCGTTATCAAAGATCTCATCCTCCTGCTGTTTGGTTTTCTGCAGCTTCTTTTTCTTGAAGTGTTTGAGGATTTTCACTTTGCTGATATCAATTTTTGCCGAAGTGGCAATAACAGATTTCTGGTGTCTTTTCTGTAGAGGAACATGATTAAGGCTAAGAGGCCCAGTGACAAGTAGCCAGCCACTGGCCAACTGCTTCAGGAAGACCACTCTCTTGCCTCTGTGACACAGGGTAAGGATGATCAAGATGGTGCTGGGAGTGATGCTAGCTCCAAGTTTCCTCCCATACTGACTGAGGGTTTCTTGCTGTGGCTTAAGAGCTTTCAGAACATATCTTCAGTAGTAGTATCGAGGCATTTTTGAAGCTTAACTACCTGGGTATGCCCACCGACTGGCTTTATGGTGGTAGCAAGAACCTTCTTTTCCTTCTCAACCTCTGATTTAGTGCTGTGTACTTTCTCTTATATGAAGCCTTTCTGGAAAACACAGGAGATCAGGAGTATCCACCAATTCCTCTAACCAGGGCAGGATTCCAGCTACAGTGGGCTGCCCCTTCTTGGACTTGTTTGCCTTCACCTTAACCTTTTTGACAGATAACACTGGTAGCAGCCTTCTCAGCTTTGGGTTTCTTGTCTTTAGTGTGTAGCTTCTCAATTTTTTCACTTGCCATCTTGCAAGATTGGAAAGAGTGCCTCTAACTTTATTAACTACATTTTCTTTGCTTCTTGTCATGAACTTTCATATTGTTCATTCTTTAAATGATTTTTTTCACTGAAAATTTTTGAAAGTAGGGCTTTACTCATGGTAACTAGTTTACTACTATGCTATATGCTGGCCTGATGACCAGTTAGTTATTCCTGAGATTATAGTGTACTGAAATTCATCAGTATTTCTATTTTCTCATGCTACAAATATCCTAAGTGCTTTCACTTTAATCTTTCCCTTGATTTTATACTAACACACTTCATAAACTCCTACTATTTTCCTTTTGTTTCTTTGCATAGTCTTTCATTTTGCCACTGTCTATGTTTATGCTGCTTAATCCATACAGTGAAGTTTTTATTTCTTTCATTTTTTATTACTTGTAATAAGAAATAACAATTTGACAGTTTCAAAACACATTAGTAGTACATCCCCAATAATTGACACAATGCATGTTGTTGTCCTTGTAGTACTTATTTAGAGCACAGTATGCCGACATAATAAGTTTTCTAATCATGACTGATATAAAAATTTCTTCTCATTGAACTAAGAGAAAGTAGTTGTATGCATAGTCCAATGTTCCACAATAGTAGTAGTTTATTGGCAGCACTGGCAATGTCAGAGGCTATTGATTTAAGTCTTTTATAGCTCAGCATAGTAACCAAACTTTACTTTTTAGGCCTCATAGTTAAATTTTTCTGCTGGGTAGCTAAGAGCAAGTTAAAAAAAGACCTGTATAATAGAGAATGCAACCTTTGTATCTCACAAGATCAGTCAAATCCCCTCAGGATTTACCTTGAAACCATGTACAGTGCTTTATAGAACTGTTGTCAGTGTCAGCCATCTGGATGAGTCACAGCATTTCTTGACAAGTTTGCTCTTGGAGAAAACCTGATAGAGTTGTTTTTTTTTCTCTAGGTGATTCTCCTTAGGCACACTACACACACTTCCTCCGTGGCCCCAAAATCTCCTTGAACAGAAAATTTGGGAAACCACTGAAGTATAGGATGTTACAGCATAGGTTCTCTTATGTCCTGAGTCCTCACTCTTATGTCCTCTTATGTCCTGAGACCTGGTTAGGGTCAAAATATTGGCTATCCTTGTAGGTAGCCCTTCTCTTTCTTTAATTTTTGCTCTGTAAATTTAAGTTGTTAACCCTCCAGGAGAGAAGCTTAGTGATACTATTGCTTTATAACATAGGTACTTGAGCTTAACATCACCGTCTTTCTGAATATTAAATGTCTTAGACTTAACTTGGAGTCAGTATTGTCCATCAGTCATTGATATTCTAATAAATCCCTATGGAATGTGATAAAAGCAGTTACACATTTTTACATAGAAATTGAAAAATCTAAGCTTATACGCAGTTTTATCCAGTCAATCCTATGGCATTTTCCCTTGATTTTAGGGCTTTTATTGAGAAGTCTGATGTGATTCTTACTGTCTTTCCTCCTAAGTGATCTGTTTCTTTTATCTAGCTGCTTTTAATATTTTGTTATTTGTTGAATTTCTGGAATCATGCTTATTATTTTCCTTAGAATGGAATTATTTTGGTCATGACTATTTGAAGTTTTGAATCATTTGTTTATTTGTATGTCAAATTCTTTATCCATGTTGGGAAGTATTTTGTTCTTATATCTCGGAATAGGTTTTCAATGTTATCTTTGCTATTTCCAGGTTTTCACTGATTTTAATCACTCTTTAAGTTGTTCTTTTTTAATTCTTCTTGTAACTGTTTCATTGATATTTCATGGTTCTTGTTATTTTTAAGATATTACTTTCTTTTTTCCTGTTCACTAGTCATATTCCTATCTTGCAGGTTTGGTATTATGTCCTTGCTTTTATTCAGTCTATTGTGTATACTTTCAGTGGAGTTTTAATCTGGATTTCTGTTTGGATCTGTTTGACTGATCTTTGTTTAGGTTGAGCATTCATGGTTTCCATTTTTTTCCTAACTTTGTATTTTTTAAAATCTGTGTCTTCTAGCCAGGCATGATGGCGCACGCCTGTAATCCCAGCACTCGGGAGGCTGAGGCAGGAGGATTGGTGTGAGTTCGAGACCAGCCCGGGCTACAAAAGTGAGCTCAAGGCCAGCCTGAACTGCATAGTGAGACCCTGTCTCAAAAAGACAAAAAAAATAAAAATAAAAATAAAAAATCTGTGTCTTCTTTAATTTCTTCCATTTTGATTTCATTCTTTTTGTATCTTAAATATTTTCTTTCTTTGGCTTTGTTCATTTGCTCTTTTTTTGCTTTTGTTGCTGTCATTTTAGAGAGTTCTAGTGGTTGGTTCTGTTTTCTGTTTGTGCTCTGGGTTTGGACTGGGCAGGCTGGGCATTGGGGTGTTGTTTTGCTTCTTTCTCTTGCCCTTTTCTTTTTTTAAATTTTATTCTCTTTTCTGACTTGATGCTTATAGATTTTTTTTATGTTGGGTAGCTTTATCTCTGGTAATGAGGATTTCCTAGGTGATGTATATTCCTCAGTGATGTCTTCTAGATATAGGTGGTTTATTGTCTTTCTATCTTAAGAACTTAGCTTCCCAATGTATTAAGCATGTGAAGTTGCTGTGTTTTTGACCCAAGGCCAATTTCTTTAGTGCTAGACTATGGTGGTGAAACTTGTGTACAATGTTTTCTACTTAGTACAGTGATTAAATCCAGCTGTGGGGAGGTTTTGGAAGGGCAGATGTAGGATGGAGAGGAAGAATGGGAGAGATACAGTAGGAGCTAATGTGGCAGGCATAGGGTGATCATCCAAGTTTGGGCTGCCATGGGACACAAGAGGGAGCGATTAAAAACGAAAACAGCAATATTGCAGTGAACTGCAAAGGGGAAGCGACAGTGTTTACTCACATGAAAGTCTCATAAAATCAAGTGAGATAGCTGATGAAAGAGAAAAAGAATGGAAGGTTACAAAGAGAAAGTAATATTGAATTACAGGGAAAAGGAACTGGAAAAGAGAAAGAAAAGAAAAAAGCGGACAAGAAAACAGGAAACAAAAATAATCACACATGTAAAAAATACACAGAAAAAAAGCAAAATGGGCAAAATAGAATATAGAGGAAAAGAAAGAAAAAAACACAAACAAAACCCAATAATAAAAATGCAATTAAAATGGACAGCAAAACAAAACTCACTAGCCCAGTGGACTGCCAAGAAGAACACCTGTCAGACAGACACAGTCAGAGCTGTGGGATCCTTCAGTGTCTGCAGTTGTGCCATAGATCGAAGTCTGACCCCAGAATGTGCACACTAGCCAAGACTGCAGGTGCACTTGTGCTGGCTGTGGGTCTCAGCTTTATCTCTGGATTTTGGGAATGGGATCAGTTTCCTGCGGTTGGAGTTCTCCTCAGGTGTTTAAAAAAAAAAAAAAAAAACAAAGGTAATGGAGAAGAAAAAAAGTAAAAATAGGGGAAAGAACAAAAGAAGGCAGTACCTGCCCACCTCCATTCTGCACATCTGTTCCCAAGCATGAAGCTCCCGTACGGGCCTCACCATTTGCCGGCTCTCGGTGTTGCTTTTGCTCTGTGCCTCTGCAGACCATGCCTACCTGTCCCGTGTGTGCCCTCACCAGCATCCTACTGTGTCACTGGCATTCCCCAGCTCTCGGGTCCCTGAGCCCGTCAGTGGTCTTGGACCTGCTTTCTGCCAGTCGCCACAGCTGCAAGTCAGTGGCCCGAATGAGCCCCTCTATGATCTTTCTTACTGCCGGTTGCCGAAACTCCGAATTCAGTTCTATGTATTTTAAAAATATCTCTATTGCTTTTATTTCTTTGGTACGTTGTTCCTCAACTGAGACAGTTTATATACTTTTTTAATTTTCATAGGCTGAATCTTGAAGAAGAATTGGATGAACTTAAAGTACATATATGTATTGATAAAACGACAATACAAGAATTGAATAGATGCATAGCAGAGAAAGGAGAAGGTAATTTATTTGTGAAAATGTGTTTAAGAGGCATTATTATATTACCCAGTTCTTGAAGTTTTAGTTTTGCTTTTTCACTAATAAGTCAATATATTTATCTTTCCTGAGAAAAATCAAATACAGAAAACACCTAAAATTATTATTTTGGGCAAGACTTATGTTTTGTTAAAAACATAAAGCAAAAGTTGGTAAGAAAAGACCCCCTTTTTTTTTTTTTTTTTTTTGTACTCAAGACCTAGTGTTGCTAGGCAGGCATTTAAGCCACTAAGCTATCTCCCTGGCCCCTATTCTCACTTTTTTTATTTATTCAAAGTTTTCCTAGTAATGTTCATTTATAGTTTTATAAGTAATGCAGTTCAAAGTTACAGTCATAATAATTTATATTTTTCTTTGACTTTACATTTATTATTTGATGCCACATAGAGCTCATCTATTTTCCTGGAGTCAAAGTTAGTCTAGAAGGAAACATTAGAAGCCTTCAAATTTGTAAGCTCTTTGACCTACAACCTAAACTTGTTTAATCATAGGGAATAGGTTAGTACTCCAGATAATTAAAAGCCAGGGTCCTTATACAGCCTTAGTACTTCATTTGACAAAGTAAATTTGGTATAAGGTTTCTTTGTTTTAATCTACTATAATCTAAAGATTGTCACTGTATTTTTAGTTGCATTTATGCTTGCTAATTACTTTTCTTATACCTTTTATGTTAATTAAGCTTTTTTAGTTACTGTGACAGAAAACCCGAAAGAAATCAAATTTAGAGGATGAAAAGTTTATTTTGACCCATAGTTTCACAGGTTTTGGTTTATGGCGTTACGTTGCTCCCAGTCTGAGGTGGGGCAGAACATCAACGCAGATGGGCTAGGCAGAGGAGGTGGTTCACCTCTTAGCACCCAGGAAAAAGAGAGAGAGAGAAAGGAGCCTTAAAGAAAGCAGTAGAGAGGTGGATAAAGATCAAGTATACCCCTGAGATCCTTCCCTTCAAGCAGACCAAATGTCCCGTTTTGTTACCTCCTAAAGGGACACCAAATTATAAGTTGCTGATAACTTTAGTCCTCATGATCCAATCTTGTGTCAGTTGTCCATCAGCTAGCAACCCTCCTTTAACACAGGGAGCCTTTTGGAGGGACATTCAAATAATGGCCTTAACATTCTTCAGGCTTGTACTCTTGTTGCCTGTACTTAGGTTCTAGTGACTTGTCAAGATCTATTTTAACTCTTTTATTTTGCACCATTAAGTTTCATCATATTTCAAGCTTACCTCCTTATTGGCTTATGAAATAGTTTCCATTATAATCTCCTGCTCTTTCCTGTTTCTTTTCTGTCTCTTCCACAAGAATTTCTGTTTGCTCTTAAGACTTTATGTTTTGATTACTTAAAAATCAGTAACTCTGTCATAAATATGTAGACATTTAAGCAATACAAATGCTAGTTTGTAACCAATTAAAAATAAAAATAATATTAATTACTATGGAATTATTTCTTAATAGCTATACTGAAAGAAGCTTAGATAAATTAATTACATAACAAGTGTTTCAACATATGCTATATTTTTTGTCATTTATTTATTTATTTGTTTGTTTATTTATTTATTTATTTGTGTGGGCCAGAGTCTTACTACACAGCTCAGACTCCTAGTGATCCTCCTGTCTCAGCCTCCCCAGTGCTGGGATTACAGGCATGTGCCACTATGCCCAGTTTCCATGGCCAGGGCACTTTATGCCTGTGGTTCTGGGACCAGTATGGCATGTAGTACTAGTACTGAGGATCAAACTGGGGTCCTTATGTGTGCCAGGAGAGTGCTTAGATGCCAAGCCATCTCCTTTCCTCAATAAATGCTATTTTTGAGAGACATGTATTGTATATATTTAATGCTAACTAATTAAAAAGAAACTTGAGGTAAAGCTAAATGAACTGTTTAGATAAATATTGTGTCAGTTTGAGAAATATTAATTTCACAAAAATCTCTCTATATTCAAATATAAATATTATGAAACTCTGAAGGCACAAATACTGTTTTTAAACTACTACCATACCTTGGTTCCTGAACTTAATTTGTTCTATGATTTTTGAAAAGATTGCCTTGTTTGTGTTTGTTATGGAAAGATGGGAATGGTTGTATTTGTCGCCCAGTGTAGAGTTTGCAAACAAAACAAAATTTCTCCAAACTCTTGTTTGTAAGGCAAATTGCTTGCAAACAAAAGCATTCATGAATGGAGATATCTCTGTATTTCAGTTTTAGGGGCATTTAAAATTAGCATTATAAAAGATAAAACAAAATTAATATCTTGCTATGTTGTTGAAAAACCCATCATTTTGGTAAAACTTTTGTTTCCTGTACATCTAGAGTTTTGTTCATTAAATTATGTTTTCTGTTTAAAGTTTGAGTGTCTAGATGTGTGGGTGGCCCCTTCAAGATAATAATCCAAAATGAAGTTAGCATTACTTTTGATCACTTACTGAGGTATTAGAAACAAGAGGCTGAAGTGGAGAAACTGCTGAATCTCTAGGTTCTGTTTTCTCCCATGGGCACAGCCGTGAGGGCTGCCTCACTGCCATCAGAGCTCCAAACAATCTGGGGGCAGGGCTAGAAGAGTAAAACTTAAGCATCAGCACTGATTTGAATGAAGAACAATGTCATCAAATTTTATTAAGAGGTTTTCTACTTAAAAGAAGACCTGCAAAAGGACCCTTGAAGGCTTCAACTAAATGGCCCTCAATAGAGTTTTCCAAGTTGAAGCACCTAGGCTAGGGATACAGACATGTGCCACAGTTGGTTGGTCAGGTGGTCTTGGTCCCTAGACTAGGAGAGACCTTCAGCCTTCTTGCCTGATTCCTTCAGAAATTGCCATCTGTTAATTATGTACTAAGTGTGGTTGGAGAGATCAGTTTTCTTCTTCCAGGCCTTTGTAATTAACTGCTGACCATACTGAAATGACACACATAGCAATTGGCCAGGAGACCGACCTTTTTCACAAGTGTGAGAAATTATAAAACCCCTTCTTATAGTAGTTTTCATTGTAAGCTGAGAGCTGTGTATCAAATAATGTGTGACACAAGAAAATGGGAAAACTCATTCATAAGCAATAGCAAGCATTTATTTTTTGCATATGGCCTACGAGTTGGCTGAAATGATGTAGCTCTTGTTTTGGGTTATGTTGTCAGTTCTGCTTATCAGAATAAAGCCTAGAGCCCCTTATGCCACCTGCTTCTCTCTCTCTCTCTCTCTCTCTCTCTCTCTCTCTCTCTCTTTCTCCTGGCAAGACAAGGTCTCATTAATTGCTCAGGCTTGTTTTGAATATGTGATCTTCATGTTTCTACTCTTGAGTAACTATACTCACGAGTGTGAGCCACCACACCTGGCTAACATATTTTATTCTTGAATACAAAGAGGGGGAGTGTAAACATGCAGAACCTATTAGCTTTAGCTTTTGCACTAATCCGTTACAACTTCCACAGATTTTTCTTTGGCTAAAAGAACAAGTTGCCTTATGAAATATAGCTAGAAGTAAATAACACTATCATGGAAGGTTTATACTATAGAGTTCAGAGAGCATATCAGATTTTTTAGTATCTTGCCTATTATGTTTCTGGAAGTTCTCTATTTATCTGAAAAGATCTTAGGCATTCCATAATTTCTTCCAGAGATTATTAGCAGCCAAGTCCTGAGACTATATCTTAATGCTAATGTCTTAGGGTTGGCCTTTGTGCTGCAGTATTTCAGTGTCAACTTCTTTGATATGGTGGCAAACCATGTGACAAAAAAGACATGCATATATTTTACACCTAGAACTTACTACATGTCCATGACCAGTTACTTTGGGGGCTCATCTTTCTTATAGTGCCTAGTTTAGTGAGGAATAATAAACTTAACACTTTGTTAGCTATTTTTGCTTTTCATTTTATGTGAAGTGATAGTATTCTTACTACATGTTACCATTTTCTCCATCTCCTGTAATATATTTATTACCACCCACTACTTAGACTCAGTCAGTGCCACATAATTTAGATTTTTATTACAGCAGCAACCACTCATGCTTACCAGTGTTTCAGTGACTTGTTTTACAGAATAAACTTCTACAAAATCTGAATACCTTGCAATACAGAGCCTTTATTTCTTGTTCATGGGTTTGTTTTTTTTTTTATCTTATTTTACTTTATTTTATTTTTTTAAATTTAATTGAATTTTATTTTATTTTTATTTATTCTTTTTTTTTTTTTTTGTCTTTTTGAGACAGGGTCTCGCTATGCAGTTGTGGCTGGTCCTGCGCTCACTTTTGTAGCCCAGGGTGGTCTCGAACTCGCACCAATCCTCCTGCCTCAGCCTCCCAAGTGCTGGGATTACAGGCGTGAGCCACCACGCCCGGCTATTTTATTTTTTATTATGACTAGCTCAGCCTGCCCTGGGGGTGGGGCTGGCGCAGCATGTAGTGCCAGGGATTGAAATGTGGTCCCAGCAGTTGCCTGAGCTTTCCTAAACAGGCACTTTAGACCGCTGAGCCATCTTGCTGGCCCTTTATTTTATTTTAAAGAGAAAAAAAAAAAAAAAAAACCAAAACAAAATAACAAGAATAAAGACAACAACAAAGAATTTCAAAAAAAAGAATAGAAAATTAACAATGGTTGTTATAGTATGTATTATTATAATCTAATTTATTGTTCAGATTATCAGATATAGGCATGGACTATTGTTTAATATGTTAAACATTAACTCTTAATAAATCCTATTTTTTTCCTTCTCCTATTTACCTTTTATTTTTTAATTTATTTTAGAGTTTAAAAACAATAGATATTAGAGATAACACATTTTAAAAAACACAGGATGAATGGTATTCAACTGTGGTTATATTGCACACTGCTGTTTTAAATGTAATTGATGAGATTACAGATATTAACATGTAAAATTGGTTAAAGTAAAAATTTTAAACATTAACTTCTACCTTCAAAAACTGACAAAAGTTAGTAATACAATCATCTCCGGTATCCTGTGTATGTACTTACATGATTTTTCCCTTTCTTTTCCTATCTTTTCTCCTTTGCCTCATCTCAATTGTTTATTCTTTTTGTTTAGTTTTCATGGTACTTTACAGATTTTATTTACTCCTTCAGAGTCTTCCACTAGGGTTACAATATGATGTTTACCTGTATGGGTCTGATTTATTTCAACTATGAGTATTGCATCCATGCACCTATAAAAACCTTGTTTATCTTTCTTTATAACTGAATAATGCCCAGTTGTATATAAATACTACATCTTCTTTATCCATTTCTCAGATGATGGGCATTTGGGCTGTTTCCAAGATATAGCTCTGACAAATTGTGCTCCTATAAACATGGATGCACATGTATTACATGATGTGATGTTTCCAGTACTTTTGGAAAAATATCCAAAAGGGGAATAGCTAGGTTGCATGGCTTTCTAATCCTAGTTTTATGAGGAGTCTCCACATTGACTTCTATAGTGGTTGCACTAGTCTACATTCCCACCAACAGTGGAGAGAGATTCCTTTAACTCCATGGCCTCTCCAGCATTTATTAGTTGATTTCTTAATGATAGCCATTCTTTCTGGAGTGAGTTGGTATCTCAGTGTTGTTTAAATATGCATTTCTTGAATGACCAGTGTGATGGAATATTTTTTCCTGTATTTATTTAACATTTGTATTTTCTTCCTCTGAGAAATGTGTGTTCATCTCAGGTACCCATTTTTGTATTGGCTCTTTGAATTTGGGGGGCCTGATTTTTTTAGTGCTTTATATATTCCACATAGAAACCCTCTGAATGAGTGACTGTTAAGATTTTTTCCCGATTTGTAGGTTGTCTTTTCATTCTATTGGTGATTTCTTTTGAGATGCAGAAACTTGTCAGTATAGTGAGATCTGAGTTATTGATTCTTTGAAGTATTTCCCATGCAGTTTGGTTTTTGTTTGTGAACTGTCTGCCTACCCTTATGACTCATGGGTTTGTATCAGTGGTGATAGATATGTTTTAGGCCATAAATATCTTGGTTGGCTGGAATCCCTCTTCTTGAAGCTGCACGTCTGAATTTGGATCTGCTTCATCTGGCTAGCCTGAAGGAGAAGTGCTTTAGTGGGCATGTAATTTTCACGGTATATATTGGAAGCTTCTAAGGGTAAGCATCACAGTTCTTTAAGTTCCAGGCCTATAATACATACCCTTCCATTCTACACACATGTCCCTTAGAGAAAGCACATTACATGACACACAGCCTAAGTGGAGTAGGCAATGTACGTTCTACACAAGGAAGCAGAGAAATATTTAATGGTTGCTGAATCTGCCATGATGTGATGAAAAAGTGAAAATCAGTGAAAAAAATACATTGTTCTGTTAAAATACATTGAATGTATATGGCTTTCTAGGTGGTGTGATTAAAGGTATCTGGTAGCGTATGAATGGATTACAGATTTTAAACTGTTGCCAGTGAATTTTCCTTAATAGCAGACTGAGAACTGTTACGGCTTATGTTGAGGTGCCCACTGCAAAGCTTTGTGTGGTCATAGGTGGGGCTTTTCAGAGGTGGCTGGACCTAGGATGTGTGCTACTGAGATCAAGAATGTGATGTTGGAATTGATCCGTGGTGCAGTGGTAGAATTAAGGGTGTGAGTGCTCCCTGCCCAAGGACAGCAGCCTGGGCAGAATACCAGAGATACGCAGAGGGCTGCTGTCATCGTTGCTTGCCCTTGATGCCTCTTTGCTGTGTGGCCGCATTGCTGCCCACATGAGGTGCTTCTCCTCTGTGATGACCTCCGCCCTGCCGCCCTGCCGCCCTGCCACCCTGCCGCCCTGCCGCCCTGCCGCCCTGCCGCCCTGCCGCCCTGCCGCCCTGCCGCCCTGCGGTGGAGCCAGCCAGGTTGGAACTGAAACCCTACACACTGTGAGTCGGGGGGCCTTCTGTCCTTTCACTTCAGGTTGCTGGGCTTTTTGTCTCAGCAATGAGAAGGTATCTAGACAGAGTCTTATAGTAGACAGGCAGCACACAGTTGGAGTTTAGGATTCCTAGCAGTTGTCTCAACTCACTTAGTACATGTACCAGAGAGAACCTGATGGAGAAAAAGGATGCTTTCACTTGGAGGTATTATAGGAACACTTTAAAGTATGTCCAAGGTTTTTACAATGAAGCCTAAAAATGTCAATTATAGTATGTCAGAATATTTTATAATAATATTAAGTAATGCTTTGTGTTGACAATTAAATGCATTGTCATTAATCTATTGACAATATACATTGTTACCTAAAAATTGAAAAGAATAACACTTGTTATAAATTCATATAATATGTTTTTTAAAGGAAAGGCGAACAGGGCTGGCGAGATAGCTCAGCAGACTAAATGCCTACTTAGGCAAGTGCAGGGACTGGGGTTTGATCCCTGGCTCCCCAGCCCTGCCCCTGGCTGAGCCTGTGGCTGAATCTGGGTGTGGTGGTACATGCCTACAATTGCAACACTGGGGAGATTGAAAACAGAAGCATCACAATGAGTCTGAGCAGCATACTGAGACCCTGTGCCAAATGCACTATGAAAAAGGAGAAAAGAAAAAAGAAAAGGAGTCAGACGTTAACTTTGTTTTGTACTGATTTAGTATGCATTTTTCTTTTCTTAATGTATAAATTTTTGGAAGGAAGATTAACAATAACATCTAAGATGAAGAAATAAAAGGATTAATATCAAGAATATGAAATCAATTGAAACAAAAGTAGATGAATTAAATCAAATACTTTGTAACATGAAATTGAAATCATAAAGACAAAAATTTAAACAATACTAATTCATGGAAATGAAAAACTAATGAAATGAACATATTTCAACATAGAAAGCAACGTAAAGTACTTAATCATTATAAATTAAAGGACTAGCATGGAAGTGCCAAATGAGTATATCACATAGCTTTCAAGCTAAAGAATTGAAGATAGTACATTCGGATCTCTGTAAGCCAACCCTATGAATTAATGGAGTCAAGAAGAGCTGATTAATAACATTTTTTGGATTAACCGGACTATTTGTTGGGTGATGCTTACACTGAATAAAATGGAAAAGAAAAACAAAACAAAAAAAAAACCCTACCTGTCCTTTTGTTTGCCTACCTTTCTTTATAGAAAGAAATGGTTTTCATTATGCTGATAATATACTTTCAGAATATCTGTGGCTGGTAACTCTTCCAACTTTTACTGGTCAAGTAGATTGTTTTTTGTATCCCTGTCAGGTAATCTCAAAAAAGATAGGGTGATGGGCTGGGGAGATAGCTCCATGGCACAAGTGCCAGTCTGGTAAGTGCAAGGTTGTGAGTTTGAACCCCAGTACCGGAAAAAAAAAAAAAAAAGATAGGGTGAGTCTCATTGAAGATGCTGCAGGTGTCACAGAGTCATTCAGGTGAACAGGCCCATGAGATAACTGACACTGTCCTTTCTGCAGAAACAGAACTTCTCATCTGTAACCTCATTCATAGGAAATGAGCCTTTTATTTTTCATTGACTAGTAGTCATTTTTCAGAGTAGGTGGGATATAGATTCTATTTATAGTTTTTTTTTCTTTTTTCTATTTATAGTTGACTCACTTTTATCTTGCTAAGGAGACAATGTCTAACACAAAAAATAAAAATTTGCTGCATACCTGTACTGGTAGTATTTTGGGAAACTAAGGTAGAAAGATCACAAGTTTAAATCCTGCCTGTGCAACTTAGCAAGATCTTGCCTCAATTTTTTTAAAGGCTCTGGGTTCAATCCTTACTAAAACACAACTCTCTCTCTCTCCCTCTCCCCCCCCTCCCCCCCCCTCTCTCTCCCTCTCTCT